>CM077220.1:17387140-17622140 GCA_039654775.1 Spinibarbus caldwelli | reverse complement strand
TGCAGCAAAAGGGGGTCACACCAGATACTGAAAGCAAAGATTCACATACTTTTGCAGCGCACAGATATGTAACACTGGATCGTTTTTCTCAATAAATAAATGACAAGGAAAATATTTTTCTCTCACTTGTTTGATTCGGTTCTCTTTGTCTACTTTCAGGACTTATATGAAAATCTGATGATGTTTTGGGTCATATTTATGCAGAAATATAGAAAATTCTAAAGGGTTCACAAACTTTCAAGCAGCACTCTGTGTGTGTGTGTGTATATTTAGTCATTTAGCAGACGCTTTTATCCAAAGCGACTTACAAATGAGGACAATGGAAGCAATCAAAATCAACAAAAGAGCAATGATATGCAAGTGCTAAAACAAGTCTTAGTTAGCTTAACGTAGAACACGTATATATATAATGTGGGTTCTAAAGCTAAAACCAGATGAGAAGTACTGCACTAAATAATACAGGCGGCAATACAAGTGTGCCAGGATTCCTCCCATGAGATTCTGTCTGCGAGAGAAAGGGGGCAACCCATTATAGAGAGCATTCACACAGTTACACACACACACACACACACACACACACACAGAAATCCATGAGTGACAATGTACCGCAAAACAGCAGTGAAAGCAGCACTGGACCATCTGCCAAGTATGTAATGACACACAACATGACATGAAAACACTGTGGAGACCATGGTTAATGACAAGAAGATGAGTCTCAGTGTCTAAGGATCCTGGGGTTGTGTGCCAGTGTGGTGGCAGCATTAAGCTTTAAGTACACACTAAAATGGATTCAAAATAACTACACCCTTTAAAGGCGCACTGCTTTGTTTGAAATGAATCTCCAGTAGAATAAACATCATCAATGAGACCACACTCAGCTTGAGTCAGAGACAGAAAATAGCTACAGTGAAATGAGTGCTTCTCTGTTTTCTGACTGTATTTATATACTGAGCCTCTAACACAAGGCTAAATGTTTATGTTGAGGAGATTCACACACTGAAGTAATGTATGGCTCACTGTCACTGAATTCATGTGAGAAACATGGCCAACCCTCATCCTTGTCCATCTTATGATGATGAGTAACAGAAGTCAGCTGGGTTATAAACAGCAGGGTGTTGGAACATTAATATTGCAAACAGTAATCAACAATAATACAGCTGGTATTTCAGAGACACGCTCTACTGAATGACACAACAGAGTCCAAGTCATTATGACAAGGAATCAAAACTGACTTGATTTACTTTCTTAATCAAATATCTCTGGTCTTAATGTGCATGACTCAACATTCTTTGTTATAGAGGGAGAAAGTTTTATTTATTTATTTATTTTTTTAAATCGTTCAATAAACAAAACAACTTCTGAGCCTCTGAAATGACATTTCTTTTCTGTTGATGAATCCAAGGCAAGATATGTAGGGGAAAAATTATAAAATCAAAACAACAATCCAATTTTGTTTTGGGTTGTATAAATGTGCCTGTAATTAATTGGGTTCAATTAAAAGTTTACTAACATGTGATGTATTTGATGATGTACACACTGTAGAAAATAGAAATGTAATTAAAAAAAAACTAAATCTGTTAAATATGCTGTTTAAAAAAACAGCTGTGGTTGCCAGAAGTTTACATTAATAAATGTGGTAGCAACATTTCAGATTTTATGGACTGAACTTCAATTTCAGAGTTAAAAAAGAAGTATATTTCATTAACTGATATAATGTTAAAATACCAACCTACTATAGTACTAAAGTAGTTATATAGTACTAAGTACTAAAATATTTTTTGTACCTTACACCACCAAAAAGCACAGGTGGTAATAAGAAAGTCACATAATGAAATCAAAGCTCATCACAAGTAGCTTTTATGCAAGCTGAGATAAATACTAATACTGCATTATAGGAAGTGTCACAAAAAAAAATCATGGTATATATTCAACACTAAATCAAATAAAACTAACATTAATGTAACAAACGTAAACAGTTATTTCAATAAAAACAGTTATTAAAAAAAACATCAAATGTGAAGTATAACGCACATAATTCCGGGAATGTTCATTTATGGTTGTTCACTGCAAATTGACTGGTTCTTTTTGACTTCCAGAAACTACTTTAAAATGATTTATCACAGTTTTACCATGCATTTCAGTGCACTTTACTTACTCATTCACCTACTTTCCCGGTCCCTCACTCATTCTCTCAGTGCTCACTTGAAGTAATGAGTCAGTGAACCATTATAACCCACCTTCTGACCCCAAAACAGATTTAGTTCAGGGGTCCCTGCTATGATCAATACACCAATCTGGTTCATGTCTTCATGATTGCCTGTGAGATCAATATGCACTGTTTAAGACTTCATGTCTATCCACCTGTCTTTCTTTACTAGTATGTGTGTCTGAGGACAAGAAGTGAGGTTTATATCTGATTTTGACATAAACATGCTTTGATTATATTGACCAAAGGGCTTTTCTGGGTGTTCATAATGATCGATATAACAGTAAACACTAAGCATCAGTTGTTGATGGACAGGTATGTCAATGAGCTCCAGTACATGTTTCTACTGTGCATTCTACATTCCTTCTTTCATAGGTAAATAAAAATGTCCTTTTATCTTTATCTAAAAAATAAGTAAAAACTGAACTAAAAAACTCCAATAAATAACTTATCAGAAGGACAATCTAGAGGTTACTTGTGAGCTGTGTTTAAAACACAGCGCTGCATTATCTAGCCTACGGGTGTCTTGCAGTGCAAGGTTCTAATCCTATAAGAAATCACGCAGTGAATGCTGATCGTCCTCTCGGCTGTTTGCCTTTGACTCTGTGTGATTATAACGCTTTAACACAGCCGCTGTAATCAGAACCGCCAGGTGGCCCTCCTCCACCTCCCTCCACTTAATCAATCTGACCCAGCCCAGATTAGCTAGATCATAATCAACAACCTGCTGTGGCAAAAAACAACTACCGCCCACTCCCTCCGGCACACTGGACACCTTGCGGTCATGGTGACATATGCGGACCGTCCTGCTATCAGGGCCTTCACACACAAACGGTCCACTGAGCTGCAGGGAAATGAAGCTTTATTCACCTTGCATGTAATCAGAGTGGACCAGATACTAATTGCAGCAGTTATGCTGGATGTGAGAGAGCGAGTGGATAGTACAGCGCTCTGTTCCAGAGAGGAAACTTGAGGAGGATCTGAAGCCCTTCAGGGTTTTATTTCTCTCTCTGAGTGTTCTAATTAATTTTCTTGGCTCTTAAGACAGCGATTTCAGAAAATAGCTGTGTGCCATAGGTGAACCATCACTTTCTGTCTGTGTGTATACAGTAGAAATGAGTAGGAGTGAGAAACACGAGTGTCTGTGAAATGTTTCATGTTACTAATTTAATTTGCAGAATGCACATTGCAAAAGACCATAGGCCATATATGTATTGTTTATCCAATAACGAATATCATTAAGCTGCTGAAAACCTTCAATACATTCGGTCTGATACCAAAATATTTTAGAGCAATGCTTCTATCTATCTATCTATCTATCTATCTATCTATCTATCTATCTATCTATCTATCTATCTATCTATCTATCTATCTATCTGTCCATCCATCCATCCATCCAAGTTGTGGCGTTGGCAAGATATTTGTAATGTTTTGAAAAGGAATCATCAAGGCTGCATTTATTAGAGGGGGTGGGAAGGTAGGGAGGAACATATTAAAAACAGCTAATGTTGTAAAATATTATTCAATATTTATCTTTGATCAATATTAATAAGATTTCAATTTAATATATTATAAAATTATATTAAATTTCTCCATTACCCAAGTCTTCTAATAAGCTAATTTGGTACTGAAGAAACAAAGAGTGTGCTGCGCCTGCTTAATACTTTCTTTCTCTGATATTTTATTTTTATTTATATATTTATTTATTTTTTCTAGATTCTTAAGTATTAAGCAGAACAACCGTTGTCATATAAACACATACACACATATATATAGAATTTAAATATGAAAAAGCAATTTAAACAAATAAGATGCTAATACAAGTCTATCCTGAATCTCTGTTCTCTCTTTTTTTTTCCCTCTCTGGGGCATATGAAAAGCCTTCATGCAAGTGGACGACTTACAAACACCCCACTGTCAGAGTGCTACTCCATTCGAGACAAGTGTCAAAGCACAGTGTGGAAGGGCCACCTGCTGCATGAAGATCACATCACTCCATGCCAGGCGGACAGGTGAGAGAGGAAAGTAAAAAAAAAAAAAAAAAAACTCTGTTATCTGCTCCTGTTTAGTAGAACAAAAAGATGAATGAAGCTCCCATAAATACCAAATAAAGATTCATTACTGCAATATTCACAAACAAATGATTACCCTAGAGAATGGATAACAAACCTACACTGGTTTAGTATTCAGTAACCAACTATGAATAAATAAGAAGAGAGAAGCAGATAAGTGGAGTTTTTAACAGCATACGCAAACCATCATCTGTTATTCTCATTTATAAAAGTCATAATTTGAAGAGGGATTCCAGGAGGCGGAGGAAACGAGCATAAATGAGACAGTATACCCAGAAGGCTTAGGATGAGCTGTAACACAGTGTGTGGGTGTTTGGGTAATTATCCAAAGGAGTCTGCTGTTTTTGTTAACAGTTATGAGTGTCTGCTAGCTGCTGTCACATGGAGCGAGAGAGAGAGAGACATATTTGACAATAAAGATTTTGACAGTTCATATCCAAACAAGCCAACCTGAGAGACACCTAAGTTCTGTAAATATCTATAGGATCACACTACCTCTTATTGTTGTGTGTTGTTTACACCACAAATGCATTCACACTTAGATCAGAAGCATTTGCTTTAATTCAGAGACACATAAACACACACAGGCACAAATAACTTCTCATGTCATGTCAGAAACGTTTACCGACGTGCCATGCACACTGTAATCAGATGCAGATGAGAGGGCTTCCTGTCAGTTTATTTGTGAAGGAGTGAAAGGAGTGACAAGTTGAGGTGGAGTGTGAGAAAGAGAGATGGAAAAGGAAAAAACTAAGAGTCAGAATGAGGCTACGACACGTGTGTCAAACTTTGTCACAGTCGAGCTGTGATTGAGGCTTGGAAGCTGCCCTAAAGATATCCAAACATTCATTTTCAGTGAGCAGCAGAAAGCAGAGGAAAGCAAGCACACATCCGGCACAATGTTTTTCCAGGTGCTTCAAGCTGAAGAGCAATCCTTTGCAAGACACTTTGCAAGTGCAAAATGCGCTAAAACAGACATAAATATAATGTAACATTTTCATTTGTTAGCTTTTAGTTTTCATTTTTTAAACAAATTGTTTAAAATAAATTAAAATAAAATAACAGAAACATGTTTTAGTCATTTAGAATAAACTTTCTGGCTCTAAATCATTTTGTGCATCCAGGTTTGCTGACATTGGTTGCTAAACATCTTGTTTTGAACCAAGGGTGTGGTTAGCAAAATGGCAGAAGTCAGAAAATGTTTGAAAACTGCTTTAAGCACCTTTAAGAGTTTGTATTTGCTGTAGTAGACCATAAAACTGATTGTGACCATAATGAATCTGAAGTAAGATTCTGTGGTTGGAAGATTCATGACTGCGGTGAGTCTCATCTGGTCTGGGGCTCTCCTGAGACACTAGAACCAGAGAGGAGGACTGAGGTTACACCGCTGTACCGTAAATACAGCTGACACACTCATTTACTGCAGCCATCACTGCTGTCCTTTGTAGGCAATCAGACACACATGCCTCTCAGTGACAGTGTTATTTGTTAATGAAAGAAAAAATCCATCCAGGCTTTGTTCTTTCACTGAAAGAAAACACCAGATGTAACTCTCCACCCTCAGAGAAAAACACAAAGGACAATAATTAAATCAATGCTAGAGCAATTTCATCTGTCTCTTAAAAGGGATCCATTTTCAGCCATTTAATAAGCATATTAGATTAAATAAACAGCCAAGTGGTCTAAAGTCCAAAGTCAGGCCCGAGGTTTCCTGTTTTATACGGGAGCTCGACCAAACAAGAGCTAATGAATGCAGCTTAGCTTACAGACACTTTGCTTGACTGCAGAACAAGGCCACCCTACTGTGCTGCCATACTGAGGCAGGTCTAATACACTATCCACACACACAACCAGCCAAAAGTCCTGGAGTTACGACACAATAAATCTAATGAGAACAGTGAAACACAAATTACACTTCAATTCCAACAGGAAACACCCAGCACTATTCTCCTGTCAATCTTCCACCCAAACTCCGAGGTTCTTCCTGCAGCCATGGCAGCTGGGGGAGAGAGAGGCCTCTGTGACTGGCATCTGCACTGCTGGCTCAAACTGCTAATTACTTCATTTTACTAGTAATTAGCTGATTAAAATAGGCATTTAAGACCAGTGTCAGGGCTTCCGGAAACCACGCGTTATAGAGACAGGAAGACAGCTGCTGGCTGTAAAAGACACAGGGAAAGACTGTGATTGAAGCAGAGCAGAATGCCAGCGATGTGCTTTTTACATGTACAGAGTGGTAAGATCCGGGGTAATTGACTGTTAAATGATCAAAATTGGACCCCACTGTGAGTCAGATGTCTTAACTCAGGAAATACATACACGCCTCCTCATCTGTTCTGTAAAGAGGTGAGAATTACAACAATGCAGCAAAATGCTGAACTGAAAGGGGTTTGCAAAAATGTTGCTATTCAGAATACTACAATTAAACAAATCCACCATATAGGCGATGAATGAAAAAAAATAGGAACAGGTGCTTTTAGGTCTTTGAGTGAATCAGTTTTAAGTCAACGACGAGTATCTGGAGCTCCACATATAATATAGATAGTATTTTAGGACAGTTACAAAAATGAAAATTTACAATTTTAATATTTTTCTGAAAATTAAATGAAATTTCTTTGACTTCAGAAAGAAAATTAAAAAAAAAAATAATGCATTAGAAATGAAAACAATTCATTTGAATTATAAAAAATTTCCATTGTAATGTACACGACTGATCAAAAACAAAAAAGATCAATTTTGGGACAGTTGGTGATTTGGAAATTGTCACGAGCAATATTTTTGAGTGCACTAAGAAAAAAAATGGGGCAGTACTGGGGCAGTACCCTTTAAAAAAGTACTGATATGAACCATTTAGATACTAATATAAACATTTTAGATACTAAAAGGTAAAATAATTAAATGTTTTTGTACCTTTTTGTGTTATGTAGAGTATAGTTATTTAATCACTTATCCATAAAAATGATGTGCATATCATATTGACTAAAATGTTTGCTTATATCACCTACCCCTAGTTTCTATAAATCAAAATGTGGGATTTGTTAGAGAGAGAGAGAGAGGGAGAGAGAGAGAGAGAGAGAGAGAGAGAGAGAAAGAGAGAAAATCAAATCAACATTATGTCACAGTACCCTATTTATAAAAAAAAATGTATTTGAAATACATTTATTTTGTACTATGTATACTACTAATACATATACATATTTATGTGCTTAATAATAATACCCTGCAATTTTACTTTTGGTATACTAAACTAGTATACTTAAAGTTTGCTAAATTGGAACAGCTAATTTTGTAATTAAGGCACTTTAATTGTGTGAAAGTAGTGCTGAAGTCCAACTAAAGATATACTAAAGTATATTTGATTGTGCTAAAGTGGAACTATTGCAAGTATACTTCAGGTACATTTTAAATATCTTGCATTTAAAGACTGATATTATACAGAGATCATACAATCCTTTATTAATAGTGACATTAAAACACATATAGGAATAATATTAATAAATGTGCATTGT
The DNA here is from genome assembly GCA_039654775.1 of Spinibarbus caldwelli. Taxonomy (NCBI): domain Eukaryota; kingdom Metazoa; phylum Chordata; class Actinopteri; order Cypriniformes; family Cyprinidae; genus Spinibarbus; species Spinibarbus caldwelli. Next base: position 17,614,353 of record CM077220.1, on the reverse strand, counting down.
GCAATAAAGAAACACTCCAAATAAAGTTTTTAAAATTTTATATCCAGGAAAAAAATTGTCTTAAGTGAAATGTCAATAAATGCCTTAATGGATTTGAAGTACACTTAGTATGAAATAAATGTATTTTAAATAAATTATGGCATAGTTTCTTTTTTCTTTATTTCTTACTAGGGTACAACAGTTACAATAGAAGCTCATAGTAAATGTTCATATGTTCACATTGCTGTCTTAGTGTGATAAGAGAATCTCATCAAATTGACATCCTTGATCCTTCTAACATAACATTAATGGAGGCTCAGGTCAGGTCCTCCACTTGGCCTGGTTATCACACCCTCCTCACCTCTCCATGTTACCCCCTGTGCTTCCACTGGTCACTGCTTCTCAAAAGGCCCCTGAGGTGCTTCTGTGCTAAACCAACCCTGACAAAGCTTCACACGCTACCGTGATAGACGATGCTCCGAGCATTTATCTCAAAATCACAATTTTGAGGCATTTCTCAGCTGCTTCTGAATCCCAGCTGCCAGCTTGACCGATAGAGAGGCGAAGATACGCTAAAGCTCCATAAGCTCTTGCCTCCAGCTGGACTCTACATTATGAATGCTCTTGACTTCCTGCCGCAGGGTTGCCTTGGAGACGAGGACAAATCTGTACTGGGCACACAGCGATATTCACATGCTCCCTCTGAAGCAGAAAAAGAGAAATGACTAAATTGTTTCTCTTGACACTCTCACGTTCATGTGTTGCACTTGTGTGAATGGGATGGAAGGAGAGAGGCACTTTATTTCTGGTTAAGAGGAATAAACAAAGAACAGGAAACATGTTGGCAGATTCCAGCACTGCTGCTTTCCATCCATTGAGAGTTCAGCCCAAAACTGTGGTAAAACTTCATTGTTTAAACTGCAGAACAGTGCTAAGAAAGATATTAGAGTGATACATATGTCATCATGCACCACCATCAATCATATCAGAACAACCAAATACTATACCACCTAGTTATCAATGTTCACTCTATATGTTTTCAGCACTGGGCAAACAGCAATCTCTTTGAGTGCAAGCTTGTGGGTTACATACACAATACTATATTTTGAATGAAATATCAATTTTCCTGTATGAGATAAATCATGCTGCTGCAAATGTCAAATGTCCCTTGATAGGCCTTTTGCAGATTTGAGTAAAAACCTTAAAACTCAATACATACACCATAGTAACATTTAGAGGTTTTGTAACCCAGTTCAAAAATCATTTTGTATTAATTATTCATAAATTATTTATTTAAAAATTAAATATATTTTCTTTAAAAAATTAAAATAATACACAAAAGACTGAAAATAAAATATTAAAATACACACACACACACACACACACACATATATATACAGTGGTGTGAAAAATTGTTTGCCCCCTTCCTGATTTTTCATTTTTTTTGCATGTTTGTCACACTTTAATGTTTCAGATCATCAAACAAATTTAAATATTAATCAAAGATAACATAAGTAAACACAACATGCAGTTTTTAAATGAAGTTTTTTATTATGAAGGGAAAACAAAATCCAAACCCACATGGCCCTGTGTGAAAAAGTGTTTGCCCCCAAACCTAATAACTGGTTGCGCCACCCTTAGCAGAAACAACTGCAATCAAGCGTTTGCGATAACTTGCAATGAGTCTGTTACAGCGCTGTGGAGGAATTTTGGCCCACTCATCTTTGCAGAATTGTTGTAAATCAGCCACATTGGAGGGTTTTCGAACATGAACCGCCTTTTTAAGGTCATGCCACAGCATCTCAATAGGATTCGGGTCAGGACTTTGACTAGGCCACTCCAAAGTCTTCATTTTGTTTTCCTTCAGCCATTCAGAGGTGGACTTGCTGGTGGGTTTTGGATCATTGTCCTGCTGCAGAACACAAGTTTGCTTCAGCTTGAGGTCACGAACAGATGGCCGGACATTGTTCTTCAGGATTTTTTGGTAGACAGCAGAATTCATGGTTCCATTTATCACAGCAAGTCTTCCAGGTCCTGAAGCAGCAAAACAGCCCCAGACCATCACACTACCACCACCATATTTTACTTTTGGTATGATGTTCTTTTTCTGAAATGCTGTGTTACTTTTACGCCAGATGTAATGGGACACACACCTTCCAAAAAGTTCAACTTTTGTCTCGTCAGTCCACAGAGTATTTCCCCAAAAGTCTTGGGGATCATCAAGATGTTTTCTGGCAAAACGAGCCTTTATGTTCTTTTTGCTCAGCAGCGGTTTTCGTCTTGGGAACTCTGCCATGCAGGCCATTTTTGCCCAGTCTCTTTCTTATGGTGGAGTCATGAACACTGACCTTAACTGAGGCAAGTGAGGCCTGCAGTTCTTTGGATGTTGTTCTGGGGTCTTTTGTGACCTCTTGGATGAGTCGTCGCTGCGCTCTTGGGGAAATTTTGGTTGGCCGGCCACTCATGGGAACTCAGCAGGCACCAGACGTCTATGTAACGTCAGGTTGACGTTGGACATGACGTCGGACAGACGTTGCATTTTGGTTGAAAATGAAAATCGGGTTGACGTCAATATTTGACGTCAATTTGACGTTGACTTAACGTTGGATTTTGGTTGCACAACCTAAAAACAACAAAATCTCAACGTCAGCTGACGTCGGTATTGGACATCAATTTAACATTGACATTAGACGTTGAATTTACGTTGAATTTTGGTCACCCGACGTCGCAACCGAAATTTAACCAAATATCAACGTCTTATGACGTTGTGTGCCTGTTTTGTGCCTGCTGGGAAGGTTCACCACTGTTCCATGTTTTCGCCATTTGTGGATAATGGCTCTCACTGTGGTTTGCTGGAGTCCCAAAGCTTTAGAAATGGCTTTATAACCTTTTCCAGACTGACAGATCTCAATTACTTTCTTTCTCATTTGTTCCTGAATTTCTTTGGATCTCAACATGATGTGTAGCTTTTGAGGATCTTTTGGTCTACTTCACTTTGTCAGGCAGGTCCTATTTAAGTGATTTCTTGATTGCGAACAGGTGTGGCAGTAATCAGGCCTGGGTGTGGCTAGAGAAACTGAACTCAGGTGTGATAAACCACAGTTATGTTTTAATTAAAACTTTCAGTTATGTTTTCATTTAAAAACTGCATGTTGTGTTTACTTGTGTTATATTTGATTAATATTTAAATTTGTTTGATGATCTGAAACATTAAAGTGTGACAAACATGCAAAAAAATAAAAAATCAGGAAGGGGGCAAACAATTTTTCACACCACTGTATATATAATAAAAATATTTTTTGAAGGAAATTAAGAGTTCTTCTTTCATTCAATTGATCAAAATTGGCAGTAATATATAAATGTTCATATCAAATAAATTATGTTCTTTTGAACTTTCTATTCATCAAGGAATCCTGAAATAAAATCAATCAATTAAAAAAATCAATCAATTAATCAATCAGCACAGACAACAGTTTTCAACACTGATAATTATAATACATGTTTTGAATGATGTCTGTTTTATGAGAAACTGAAGACTGGCGTAATAGCTGCTGAAAATTCAGCTTTGCCGTCTCAGGATTTTTGAAATATATTCAAATAGTAAACAGTTCTTTTAAAGTGTAATTTTTTTACAATACTATTGATTTTTCTGTATTCTTATTAAATAAATGCAGCCTGGCTTAGCATGAAAGATTTATTGCAAATTAGACATGAATTTGAATAGCATTTATATTTTTGTAAATTTCCAGGGTTGTGTTGCCTACAACAGTTTGAAAACTACTGTTGTACAGAGTCAATAATGGGATACACTTTAGGACACTCATTCTCCTCCCTCAGGATAACACAATCCTGAACTCCAGCAATACACTGACAGAGCAAAGCCAGAGAACGAGTTGCTCAGAAACTGAACAAACTCACTCTACCAGGAAACACTCCACTCCTGGGACATATATGCAAACAAAACACACACTCTCTGGCAGCGCTCCATAGAACTCATCCTTACAACAACCCTAAACACTATAAAATATTAATCCAGGACCTCAGGTTCAGTTCTCAAAACATCTGAAACAATATCAGACTGAAATATAAAAGAGCTTATTGAATCCCCAAGTCTCACACTGACAGGTAAGTCTCCAAACACAAGACAGGAACTCAGATTAACAGTCAGAAAAAGCAAACAATTTTCAGCCTAATCAACTGGACCAGTAGGAGGGAGGCAGCTAAAACTCCACGCATGCCCTTGAGGAAGATTGTGGGTAATATTAAAGGAATCTTTAGGAGTACAGCATATGTGTGGTGCAGGGTAAATATCATAAGGGTCATGAGGAGTTGAGAGCGGTTGAGGCCGTTCTGAAAGTAGTATCACTGTAGTCTCAGAGCGCCCCATAGGCATCAGATTAATCACATGGTTCTCAGACAGACGCACATATGCGGCTGGAATCTGTCAGTGGAAAGGTTAATGAATGCAAAAGCAGAGAGGAACATAGGAAAAACAGCAATGAAAAGTCATTTCACAACATGGTTGCTCTATGTTCCTCCCAGCAGTCAGTATAGTAGGTCTATATACATACATTCAAAATCATTGACCTCTTATTAAACATAACTGGCCTCACAAAAACTTTCATGGCTTCTTGAAGTTTTCAGTCTATACTGCATTGCATCAGATGGAGACTGGATTTATTACTTCCTGTAATCCTACATTAGGAAATTCATGCTTTGAATTCTCTAAAGCACATTTGTGTGTACCTGCTTCTATTCTCATACTAGCAAAAAAGCAGAGTGAGGATGAATTACACATTACTTTTAAACCCTTGCAATTCTTCAAAAATTAAACATAAAATTGCTTATTTTTTATATTAAACAGTGATTTACGGAACAAATTGCTCTTTAAATAAATTTAATTACAATTGAAATTTTCTTAGGGACTAAAATCTACCTCAGCTTCTGCTCTAAATTGCAGTGAGCCCTTTTACATTACTATAAGGTTACAGTTAACAACAAAGCAAAACTTAAATTCAGTTCGGCCTACTATTTATTTTTATATAATAATCAACACACAAACTAAAATTGTATGCAAAATGTACTGTAAATTGCACATAATGCAGTTTTTAAATTAACTTCTAAATTATAAAATTACTATTAAATTACTATTTGCTGTTGAACTATATTAATTTTCGAGATGGTTGTCATAACTTCCCTTACGAAAAAGAAGTTTATTCAAGTGTGCTATTAGTATACTTCTTTTAAACTAAAATATAGGAAAGTACACTTTTAGTCTACTTTTCATGTATTTCTCAGAAATTGGCTTTATGTACTTCTCAGAAATATACTTAAAATAACATTTAAGTATACTTGACATACACTTAGAAAAAGTCTAAATATATTTGAGGTATACTTGTGCTCCTAGAATCCGTGTTTTCATTGTTATATGGTAGGGGGCGCTAGTACACATCTTCTGTACAGAATTTCCAAAAAAACACAAGTGAAGAAGAAACCGAAACAACAGATGCTTCCACATGTAATCTAACACGATCATCTGACATAAAACAGCATCAAAACTGTGTAACGTTATGGAATAAAATGTCATCAATGAAGAGGTAATAATGACTGTCAAGCTTTGGGGTGTTGATCAACTCCATCTACATTTTGATTATCATTCTGAATCCAATTCTTAGTCTTTTTTCAGCTTTTTGTTCAAAATGTTGTTTATTTCTTTATTTTTTATTTATGAAACTTAACCACATTCAAGTGTTTAAAAAAAGAATGAGTGAATCTAGAATAAAATATTTTTGTTTACAAGCAGATACTCTGTTCTTTCTTTTGATATTTTGTATGTTCAGATATTCATATAACAAAATATATACAAATTAATACCTAAATAGGGACGTAGTAGTATACTTAAAGTATGACGTAAAGTTCACTTAAAAAAAAACTTACGAGTATACTTTCAGTATAAAACTACTAAGCTAGTAGTTTACTGAGACTCAAAGTGTACTAAAAATGCTACTACAAGTTTTTAATTAGTAAACTGTCAGTATACCTATAAGTTCACGTTTAGTATAGTTGCAGTACAAGCTAAAAACTTTGATGTAAACTAGTTGTGTACTCCATGTTCACTACTGTTATACTTAGAGTATACTTAAAAGTATACTTTTATATACTAGAAAGTGGGCCAGTTTAGTCCCAAGGGGTATTGAAATAGTACACTTACAAGTATACTACTAGTACACTGATATCTGTATACTTACTACATAAAGTATACTTAAAAATTTTGGTAAGGGTTGTTTCATAACAGATTTATACATTCATTAAATAATTAAGACATCACTAACAGTTAAAGTAAAATATAATGAGTATAGTCTAATATTTCTTGAAATGCTCTTCATTTTTCTAGTGAACTAATTGGAGCTGTGGACACTGACGACTTGCCTGAGGAAAATGAAATGCTACATGACATTTTATTTACAAGATGTTTTACTGATGTTTTTCCGTGGTTGAAACACTGAGCGATTACATGAGATGTACATTAATGTTTATTTCAGGTAAGAACTACAGTAAAGAGGCGTTTAAACAGCGATCTGAGGCACCACATCAAAGAGTGTCAAAATGACATTTATTGTTTGAATGTCCTGATAAAATGGACAGAATCTGAAATATAGACTTAGTTTCTTATCAAAAGTAACAGTATATAAAACTAGAACTTTCTAATGAAGTTTCACTCATGCAGTGGTTAAACCAGCATACTGAACCAAAAGACCCATACCGAAAATTATACTCATACGTGTACCGTCACACCATTATATATATATATATATATATATATATATATATATATATATATTTATATTATTTTTTTTAGTATTTTTTTTTTTTTGGTTGTAAAAATCCACATATTTCTGGTGTATTAAAATAGTGTACATTTTGTCCCTCCATTATTTTGTTTTTTTCAGCATACTTCGAAAAATGAACCGTACCAAAGGAATCAAATTTAATCTAATTGTGACCAAATTTTACAATTCACTAAGACATTTAGAGAAAAAAAGCACATATTTACAGGCCTAATGAAAACTAATAATAATTGATGAGGAGCAGAGCAGGGCCTCTCTACATGCATTCAGTCCCACTAGTGCGTCATTCTTACCCTTCAAACACACAAAATGAATCTAAATCAATTCAGACAAACAGGAAACAAACAAGCTTTAATAATTCATGAACCGGGATCCAGGTTCAATTTAACCACAGTTTTATGGCGATCATTATTGTTGCACATCTGTGCAAAGGCATAGATCCATTCAAGGGCTGCTTTGCTGTTTTCATGGCTTTGTACGTCATTTAGCTGGCATTTCTCTGTATATTATTCTGAAAATATTGGTTAATGTCATTCTATCTTAAATACTCATTCAGATAACACACTTTTCAATGCAGTCTCCAGTGCTGCACACGAGAATGAATGTCAATCAATGTCCTTTCAAGTTCATTCATTCTGTTTTTCATCTTTTCATTGGTGTGAGAAATGTCTGACTAGCAACTGTCCTGCTGCGCCATACTGTATCGAAGACGAGACTGTTTATTAAACCTCAGTCAATGTGAACACTGTGTTCTCCTGCCATTTTCATTTCCGCAATAAATTAATGTGGCTACTCACCTGCTCCCCCCCTCTCTGTCAGACACCTTTAAAAGCTGATTAATTCCCCCCTCTGCTAGGTACGCAGGAGGAGAGCCTCATCAATCTTTCTCTACCTTGACAGCGTTCAACTGTGCCACGCTTTCCTGTGTTATGGGACTAAATGGACAGAGCCCTATTGATAACTCAATCATCATTGCTGGCCCATGTGAATGGAGACGCTTGCCCCCACAAGGAAAGACTGTGGAATTCACCAGCTGATTGGTGATCCCCTGAGATCAAGTTCAATGACAGTCCCTGAAGTCAGGAGAAAACACTCCGGATGGCACACTTGTCAGTCCTGTACACTTCTTTGCTTTCAGTGCTGTTACAGGCTACAGTTGGGAGGGATTCCTCTGGATGTCAGCCAGTCTTGATCTCTTTTTACAAGACCTGTCCATCAGACCACTTCTACATTTCCTAGACTGCAAGATAGCATATGTGTGCAAACGTGTTTAGGTACATTAACACCAGAGGCAATTTAGTCAGATGTCCAGGCATTTTGAAGTAAAGTCTGGAATTTGAAGATGATTTCCAGAGGATTCCATGCATGTGCACAGTGTGTGTGAGGAAATCATTTGTGCAGATAAACAAAAAAACTACTCAAGCGTCCGTTCCCTCGTACTGATGGAGTCTGGGGTCTGCTGCTAAACTACAGTACTTCATCTCGGCCATAAAATGCCGTGTTTACCTGAATCCCACAGAGAGACATCTCATGCTGTAACTCATCTCATTCTTTGATCTAGACTTGTGTACTACATCTAAGAGAGAGAGAGCCAGAGAGATAAAGGGGATCATACAGAGAAAGAGAGAAAAAGAGACTGATAGAGTGAGAGACAGATAGCGAGAGAGAGAAAGATAATTATCTAATGAGATCTTGATCTCCCCAGAGTGATAGTCCAGACATGAGGAGAAATATGACATTATGTGGCTACTATACAAATAATACAACAGAGGAAATATGTTGAAATAAGCTCAAATATAAAGGGCATAATCATCAGGCTTAGAAGAACAAGTCGGGACAACAGCAAAACATGCCACATCAAAATAGGAAAAACACCAATATTGGTATATTTTCAGCTTTTTTTGCCAAATCTTAAATGGTTTAAAATAATAAGGCATCACATCTGAGCAGAGTTAATATGTTGCTCCAACCTTTTGTAAACACTTCTTTGATTTCTAGAGGCAGACAAAAATGTTTAGTCTGAATCAGAGCAGTGCTGGAAAGTATTGATGATATGGTGAAAAAAAAAGTTGTTCAAAGGATAGTTAAAGGTATAGTTCACCACAAAATAAAAAATCTGTCTTTTTCTTTTTACATAAAATGTAAAAAGTGCTGTTCTTTTCCATACAACGTCGTTAATGATATGACATTTGAGAGCTACAACATAAGGGAAGATTTTCAGTGAATGACCACTTAAAGGGTTACTCCACTCCAAAATAAAAATTTTGTCATTAATCACCTACCCCCATGTCGTTCCAAACCCGTAAAAGCTTTGGTCGTCTTCGGAACACAATTTAAGATATTTTAGATGAAAACTGGGAGGCTTGTGACTGTCCCATTGACTGCCAAGTAATTACCACTGTCAAGGCACAGAAAAGAAAACTGCGTACGCTCTTCTGTGTCAGCTGCAACACAAGGATACACTATTTTCATTCAAATCAAAGCGTAAATACACATAGAATACGTATCCTTGTGTTGCAGCTGATACAGAAGAGCGTACGCAGTTTGCATTCAGTGGATAATATCCAACAATGGCGCTACGGTGACGTGGAGAGACAGAGAGGAGACGAATTGTTGAAAAAAAAGTAATTATTTTTATTTTCTTTGCGTACAAAAAGTATTCTCGTCGCATCATAAAATTCAGATTGAACCACTGATGGCATTTGGACTATCCTGATGATGCTTTTCATACTTTTCTGTGCCTTGAGAATGGTAATTACTTGGCAGTCAATGGGACAGTCAAAAGCCTCCCGGTTTTCATCTAAAATATCTTAAATTCTGTTCCAAAGACGAATGAAGCTTTTACGGGTTTGGAACGACATGGGGGTAAGTGATTAATGACAAAATTTTCATTTTGGGGTGGAGTAACCCTTTAAAATAGAAATACAGTGCACAAGTCATATGGACCACTGTTATGGTGTTTTTTTTTTTTTTTTTTTTTTGGAGCTTGACACCTACTGGTCACCATTTACTTTCACTGAAAGGAAAAGAGCAGCATGAACATCCTACTCAACATTTTCTTTTGTGGTCTATGGAATATAGTCTGAATATATTATACTTTTAACATACAGAGCTGTGTCCGCCATTGCGTGAACCACTAAGAGCAATTGTCTGTGTGTGTGTATGCATTTGTCTTACGTGTGTGATTTTGTGTCAGGGTATGGATTTAACAACATCCAACCCATTTTGCAATCTGTAAACTTGTACATTCTCCGTTAATGCTCCCTCCGGAGCAAGCCGATCCCACAGAACAAGAGGCATGAAAAATTCAGCCAGCGTGCCCAATCCCTGCTGCAATTATGCATGAGCAGAACGGCTGGCTGAACAGAGCAAAACCCAATGCATATACTTTACATCCCATTCCCATTCCACTGACTGCCAGGCTGGATCTGTGCATGCTCAGCTCAGACGTTCACACTGTCTACAGAGCACTACATGACAGGCAATCAGAAGCCCTCCAGCTCCTTCCTGATAGTGCTCACTGTGATAATGCCTTAGCATCACACAACCGAACAAATCCACTGCAAAATTCAGACAGGGCAGAGGGCAAAGACGAAAATTAGCCTCTATAAGTCTAACATACATGTGCATCTCACGTGCTGGTAACGGTATATTACAAATGGAAGAAACAAATCGCTAAAGATCTTACAGGATAAAATTGAACATAGAAATGGTTTATGAATCCCAAAATATGTAACAATATATTCACACCTAGGGGGTTGCTAAACATTATAATTTAAGAATGAACTGGGGATGCACAATATATCTATTATTGGCCAATATTAGATTTGTATCAGTATTTGATTGCACATTAAATTCCTCTATTTTTACATTTAGAATGCCTCTGCATCATCTAATGCTGAGTTAAGGTTAATCTTTAAAAAAACTAATAATTTAACAACACTGTTAAATCTAATCTTCATACTGTAAAAAAAAATAATAATTTCAAATGACTTTTCAGTTTTTTAGCAGTTCAATAATTTATTTAGACAAACAAATTTGAATAAATATTAAAATGATTTCTAAATGATCATGTGACACTGAAGACAGATCCAGCTTTGCCATCACAGGAATAAACTGCATTGTAAAATACATTTCATTAATATAAACAGTTATTTTATATTGTAATAATGTGTCACAATACTAGTGCTTTAACTGTATTTTTGATCAAATAAATGCAGCCTTAAGCATAAGAAACTACATTCAAACATCTTTAAAAAATCATAATTATTCAAAATTTTTGATTTTTAGTGTAATTATTGGTTTAATTATTGGCTTGTCATATCAACCAGAATTTTAATATTGTGCATGGGTAGAATGAACCATTAAAAATCCCATATCAATTGAACAAATATGATGAATATTCGGGGAACATGCACATACACGAAAAAAAAAAAAAACACCACATGCTTATTATAGTATACTATACTTCATTTCTTACCACCAAAGAAAGGGGCCTTTTCCATGACACCACTCCGATCAGTCCAGACAAAAGCACCTGAAACAGAAAGAAAACAGTTTTTTGAGACTAAAGAACAGAGCTACACACCTCACTGGGCCAGTTTAATGTCAACACTACCAAACAAAATCACATCTCAAGCATTACAGGAGACAGAAAGAACTGAACTCCATCACAGTTGAATTCATCAATATTTAATGTGCAAGGAATAATGCGGTCATCAGGATGGCAGGGGGAATTTTGCTGATATAGAGATGTTAAAAAAAATTGCGATAACATGAACACTTTTATATTCTCCGCAGTACTTGTTCTTTCTTTCTGTTCTGTCTTTTTCTCCTTCACCCTTCATTAACCAACAGCACTCCACTCCGAGGCAGTCTCTCTCTCTCTCATGCTCCTTCACCCTTTAAACTCTCAAGTCCAGCAGGCCTCTCTCCCTCATTCACACTTTTTACCCATGGGACCTCAACGCTGCGCTACAATCACAGTGCCATCTCGCATAAACCAACAGAAGCAGAGCATTAAATGCAATCTGCAATGGGAATGAAATGTTAGCAATGAAGCTGATGCTGTCAGCAGTTTAGAATGTAAATTCAGGTTATGAATAATGCTCCAGATGGAATTAAAACGCTTAGGTATATATAGTGCTTCATATGTAGAAGGAGGTGAATGCTGAGTAGAGTGCCCGCTGACTATTTCTCAGTCACTGAAATGTGTTGGCTGGCAAAAGAGAACAAGAGATCAGTGAGACTGAGGAGTTGATCGATCTGAAGATTATAGGATTATGCCATCGTGTGCAATCACACACAGCTATGGGATTAACAAGCACCAACATAAAGGAAAAGTGCAGAAAAACAAAGAAATAGGATCAATGTGTGATTCAAAAAGAAAATAAAAGCAATGAAAAAAAAAATCACAGAGAAAGCTTTTGCAAGGTCTTGTTAACCATGATTTGGTCTGCTAATTGGTCTGGCCAGGTCTAAAAAAATGAATAAATAAATAAAATAAAAATAAATCACCAAAATAACAAATGTTATATTAGTGCAGCAATGATAGCAAGAAATAAAAAACACTACATACATAAAAACCACTGCATTTACAGAAATAATGCGTAGGCCATTATTAAGACATTACTTTAACACAGATGCATTTCTGTAACAAGTATGACATGAGATTATGTTTTATGAGAGAGAGTGTGTGTATGACTTGTTCAGAGAGATGATGTGAGAAACGATTCACATTGTATTTTCTCTCTTGAATTATTGATCCTCTTTCAGTAGCAACTGAGAGGGAGAAAGAGAGGGAGAAAACTAAAGCAAGAGTGAGGAAAAAAGATGCTGAGAAAGAGTCAGTTAAAGACAAGATTGAAAGGGAGGAAAGGCCTGGCTGGTGTGTGTGGTCCTATTCCCTGGCAAAATCACATCCCCCTTTGGGCACCTAAATGATTCTATTGGCTGAAAGATCTTTTGGGGCTATTCTATTCAGTGACAGATTAAAAATTACACAATATTGCCTGTTGATGTATATACACTTAAAGTCGAATGAAACTGAAATTCATCGTCTATTTTATAAATGCATTTCAATGAACTTAATGCAAACAATTTATCCATGATTTTTTGAGCCTGTATCTATTTTATAAATGTCTATTTTTATAAACATCCATTTCATCAAATCTATTTTATGAACATTTTGTGAAAAATATTGCTTTTTTGACAATGTAATTTTTAATCAAAATGTCATAACTCAATCTTCGGGCGAAATAACAGACTTCTAGTGGTGATGTACTGTATGCCAGACTTTTTCAATCATATATTCCATCGACTGCAAGCTTATATTCAGATCCGCCTCCATCCAATCAACAACCAACTGATTAAACCAAGTCACCACCCTACAATTGTTTTCTTTTTCAATAACAGGGGAGAAAAGAGATTTTTTTAAATAAATTATTAAATAAATGGACATTTCTAAATATTATCTAGTTACGATGTCCTATCTCATCATGTAACAGAAGTTAAGGTCTAATTTAAAGGGGTGAATTCATACTTATTTTTATTATATTGTATATTATATTAATATATAATGGTAGTAAAGTTTTTGAGGGTGATTTTTGCTGCTGTTCTTCTGATAGTTACATTTACATCTATGCATTTGGCTTTTATCCAAAGGTGACATATTAAATTCAATGTACACATTTTATCAGTTCTGGGGAATCGAACCAATGACCTTGGCATTGCTAGTGCCATGCTCTACAGTTTGAGAGTTTGAAATATGTTTACCTTTATCTGACTCAGGGTTTATAAAAATGTAAATTTATGTACCAAGGGATGAGTCAGAGTGTTTCTCTGTGGTGAATGACAGCATGCCTCAGATACAGTCAGATACACACACACTCACGCACAATGCCTACATTAACACCTTCTACAGTTTGAACCCTCCGTCGTATGAATCCCCATTGACAAATATCCCTTATTATCCTTAACTCTGTGCCTAAATTAGGGCTCCCTACTGACTCTCAGTACCTTTATAGCACATAGGTTAATAACATGCTGTAGAGCTAGTTGGACTGCAGAGGGTCAAACTAGAGTACTCCATTGGTTTGTTGGACAATGGAGGAGGATTATATACTGTAGTTTAGAATAGAAGTTATGCTGCTCAACCTTTTCTGGCTTTTCTGGATAAGTGTGTATGACAGGCATAAAACATCTGCAACCATCAATCCCATATTCCCTACTTCTCCAGAGGTGCAGCAGAGCACACATTATGCCCTGGGTGGGAAGTCTTGCCGGTGATTTCCTGCCTCTGCAGTTGAGTCTGTGGAGAAATTGTTTTCTGGAAAGAGGCAACGATAGCAAGCAATAATCAAAGAAGGATTTCACCCTCGGCTGCGCTCTCAACAGGATTAAGACGCACCACTCACTGACATTAGCCACTAAAGCCTTTTAGCTCAGTCAGCAGTGCTATGAGAGGAGAGAGAGCCCCTCAGTCAATTACCAGAGTACAGCTGCGACGTCTAATATATGGACATGTCATACAGCCCATATCGCAAACACCACAAATGACAACTAGACTCTAAGCACCGGATTCAGCTCAAGCCCAGTCTGCTGAAACTGGACTATTAGGAAAAATCTGAGGGAACACAAACTGTCAAACAGTGCTGGATCAAACACAGTGCGCTTTGAGAAATTGCTCTTGGCTGTCAAAATCAAGACTAAACTTGTAGTGGTTTGCATATTGAGTGTGGTCTGCAGAGTGTGAGGGTGCAGTGGGCGACAGGCTGCCTGTGGGACGCTCTTTAATCACACGCAACTGTTTGCACAGCAGTGATATACAGCTGTCCCCCCTCCCCAAACACACAGAGAGAGAGGCTGAGAGAGCGAGAGATACAGCATTTGAACTGAAAACTATAGGAAGAGCAGGTAACAAATTTTGTGTTTTGAAATATTTCTAAAACATTGTAATGTCCATTTTTCTTGTTGTGATTATAATGTTATTGAAAGGTTAAAACTTTATTTTCAACCAAAATGTTATTTTCAAAATTCTTAGAATGTTAAAATGTCCAATTTTCTTGTCATTATTAGAATGTTACAAAATAAAGTTTCTTAGAATGTTTAAGTACAAATAACTTCATAAAGACGTTCTGAGAATGATGATCTCAGAACTTTTTTTACTCACCGTTATGAAAATTTATATGAAATATTAATTAAGGTTGTCAGAACATTCCATAAACATTTAAATATCTTTAAAAAAAACATTGCAAAAACATTCCCTGTTAGTAGTTAAGGGCCATCTGAGAATTGTTCTAAAACAACAATATGCATATCTGTGTGAAAAAAAAGTGGAAAAAAAGAAATAAACAGGAATGAAATCCATAATGGTCAATTAATTATTTTTTTGTTATTTTGAGGAAGAAATATTTGGGAAAAATTAATGCAGCTCCACAACCAAACAAACAAGTGTGTTTGTATTTGATTATTTAAAAAGAAGTGTTTCATAAGCGTCATTTATTTGGGAATTAATTGGACTGCACTGTATGTTTTTGATTAACTAAAATTAACCATTTCATAATTCATACAATCAGGAATCAGACTACAGAACACTGGTCATTCTGTATTGTTTGGACATTAAAAAGAACAGACTCATGCAGTAAGAGTAATTTGTTTGGAATCGGTTGGACTATAGGTCATGCTGTATGGTTCTGATACACAATAAAGGACTGATTTATAAGAGTCATCCATTCGGGAATCAAACTGTACTGTACATTGGTTGTGCTTTATGGTTTTGAATCACTAAAAAGAGCTGTCTCACAAGAGTCATTCGTTCAGGAGTCGCACTATAGATTTAGTAGCAATGTTGGAATCCCATTGCACAGCAGTGCAGGAAACAATGTCACAGTGTTTTAGTATTGGCAGAAGAAGAATGCACATGTAAAAACTGGACTGTATTCAGTTGAGGTACACTACCATTTAAAATTTTGGGGTCAGTAAGAATTTTTTAAGCAATATAATAATATTTGTATTCAGCATGAATGCATTAAAGTGATAAAAAGTGGCAGTAAAGATTTGTAATGTAGCAAAAGATTTCTATTTCAAATATGTTTTTCATCAACAAATTTTTTGGGGGGAGGAAATCTGAGTTTCAACAAAAATAGTAGGAAACACGCTTTTTCCAAATGTGATAATAATGAGAAATGTTTCTTGAGAACCAAATCAGCATATTAAAATAATTTCTGAAGGATTATGTGACACTGAAGACTGCCACTGTAAAAAAAAATGACCGTGATTTTAACAGTAAAAAACTGTGAAAATGGTACAGTAAAAACCTGTTAAATGATTAACAGTAAGTTCCCCTAATATATACGGTGAAAAACTGTAATAGACATTTCAGACAATTTTACAGTGAAATAACATTTTTGGAAGTGAAAAAGAATGTAAAATTTAGAGGGAAAAACCGTAAATTGACATTCCCAGAATTCCCTCCATGCATTTCAAATTGGATGTTTTTTCTTTGAAATAACTATGTTTCTCCTTAGTTTTTTCTTATCAGTTATTTTTATTAGGGTTGTATGTTACATCTAATGTTGTTAAATTATTGTTTATTACATATTTCAGTTTAATGAGTCTCACCATGATGGTGTTTAGTGTTTGTGTGAATGACACTGTGCACTTTCTATATATGTTATTATTTAAAAGCTGCTTGTGATGGGCTTTGGTTCATCGTGTGATTTTCTCATCACCACCTGCATTTGGTGGTTATCAGTGTATTTCAAAGGTACAAAACAGATTTCAGTACTTCTATAGGTTGGTATATTAACATTATATCAGTTAATGAAATTACGGTATTTAACTGTAAATTAAACCGTAAAATCTAAAATGTTGCTACCGTATTTTTTACGGTAGAATTCCGGTAACCACAGCTGCCATTTTTTACCGTAAATTTTACGGATTTTTTTTTACAGTGTGGAGTAATGCTGCTAAAAAAAAAACAGCTTTGACATTACAGAAATACATTATATTTTAAAATCTATTAAAAAAAACAATTTCTGATTACACAAATGCAGCCTTTGTGAGCAGAAGAGACTTCTTTCAAAATCTTTATAACATCTTACCAACACTCACAGATACATAAGAATTCATTGAGTATACCAAAGTTTAAACAGTCTAATATCAGCAATAAAAAATGCTACAATGTTCAACATGCCCTTGATAGAAAGACTGAACAAGCAAAACCAGCTAATACAATGATCTTCTAATGATGTTCTAATGATCTTCTTGTCTCAGCTCTTTACCGATAATCTGCATGATCTTCTATTCTCTCAGACTGATGTTTTCCTTTAACGTGATACCCCGAGGGTGCAACCAAACTATTCAGAAGTTGAGCATCCAGCACAAGAAAAGACAGACAGAAGACAGAAGGCCAAAAATGATCAAATCAAAATCAGAAAATGCAAGAACACGCACCAGAATCTGTCAAATCACTTCTACTCAACAGACTCCATAACACACATCTGTTTAGACAGCTGCTGCTTGCTACTATTGTTCCGGCTGCAGGAAGGACATCAGCAGGCCTCTGGTGATGGCAGCAGGATGGTCAAGCAAGTGAGAAGATTTCAACCAGGCTCATATGTAGCTGAACTGATGTCCATGTCGTGTGTTTGGAGAGACTCCAAGATTTCTCCTTTTTTTCTCTTGACATCCTCATGGAGAAGGTGGGGTCCAATTGCCTCAATTAAGAAGGAAACTGTGATTACATATGTGCTATTAGATATAAATAGAACGCACTCCCACTGCCCACTGCAATGCCTGCGAATGACTTCCAGGCATATTTCTCAAGCATAGCTTCCCTCACACACATACAAATGAAGGTGTGTGGCCTATCATTTTGATTTACATACATATTTATGAAGGTGTGTGCATGCTTAAGAAAGCATAAAGCGTCATTCATACTCACATATACACTTATGAAGGTTTATGGCTCATCGCCTTTATATAAGGCTCGAACTGAGTTCAATATGTGAAACATTTGGATGTATCCATAAACGTGATGATGATGATCATCACGTCTACGTGAGTGACTGAACGAAGGTCCTGGAATGAGGACACGACATACTTACACATCACTCCCTAAAAGGGAGGGAAAGAAAGAGAGAGACGGAGAGGGACGGAAGGGAACAGTGGTTCTGTTGCCGTGGAAACCCCTTTCTGGACACTTTCCAAGCTTTGTAATGATTTCCCATTTACCCCTCTGAGAGGAAGAGAGCGAAGTGACTCCTTCAATATCAACATGCAACACACACTACGCTGAACAGAGCTTCACTGCAAACCCCTGAAGATATGAACATGAACATAAGAACCATGTGATGTAAAAAAATAAAAATAATGCTAACTTCACAATTTTCACAGGAGAAATTTCTTGAACGTTTCGGATGTGTAGTAAATCAATTCTGTTCACATTCACTCCAGCACCAGAGAACTGAAGTCAACCACTGACGGTATCATTGAGCTCCAGATGGTATTCTGAAGCTGAACTCTAGGGCAGCTTGTGCTGTTTCCCCTTTAAAGTGATGACCTGCACCTTGCAGCAGATTTGCTTCTGTCTAATAAAATTACAGAACCATCACTGTCATTGTCATAGCTGTAATCGTGTTACGGGGGCACTCTTATCAGGTTGAAAACATCTCTCTGGAGCAGCTAGCACATGTCCTAAAAAGGCGTCTTTGTGCAGGTTACAGGGAAGCTCGACTCAGGTCGTGTGTCTGCATGTGTGGGTGCCTGCAGTGAGAAATATGGCACACATAAGTAGAGCTGGGTATATTGATACATATTTCATGATTCAATTTTGATTCACTAGCTCTGGATTTGATTCTGTTCTCATTTTGATTCGTTTCAATTGACTTATTTCCTTTAAAATGTCCATTTCGCATATATGAAAGAAGTACATTCTCAGCAAACACTATACATCAGTGCTTCTCAAAGTCCGGACTCGAGGGAATTCAATCCGGACCCACCTACACTTCGTATTTCAACTGCACTCGTATCACTCAGACCTCCGTGGCACACACACGCAGGGCGCACGAATGTTGCAGTGTTTACCGACTTTTTTGTGAGACAAAGCGCATAGCAACTAGTGACATTTTGGAAAAACCGTTGCTTTCATTCCATAGAATAATGTCACCGGTTTTGTTAGTTAGCTGCACATTCAACGGACCGAACCGCAGCAGACTTGTGAATGAATGAGTAAAACAGCGTTTCCAAAAACCTATCACCGTTGACTGTCTGGGCATATGAACATGAATGTAATTCGTCTGTAAATATGCACATACACAGATGGACGTTTGTGCTGCATGATATATAAAATAAAGTAAAATTCACTGCTGTATAACAGCGTATTGCAGGTATAATTAAAGATTTTAGCAATTCGGTTGAAGTGACTACAGGTTACAGTTAAGTACTATTTCAGAAACAGAAAATATGTAAATGAGAACTGCTTTATCCCAATAAAGCAGTTTTTATACATTTAGTTGTATAAAAATGCAGTACTGTTAGAGCTCAAAGAGTAACCCTTTATGAAAAATAACCATGGTTTTATTATAGCTAGTAAAAGTGTAGTAACAATGTTTTTTTGGCATATTGATTACAATTTGTATAACCACAGTTTGACTACAAGCACCATGGTTAAACTATGTTTAGTGTAGCAAGACCATGGTTAATTTGTGGTTACCATGGTTTAACTATAGTAACCATGTTTTTTGGTTTTATTTGTTGTAAAACAATGGTTAATTTTCGTGAACGCAAGTACAACCTGATGACGTCATGAATATGATAATTAAGCATAAAGTTGAATTGTTATATAAAGTTATGAGCATATTTATTAAAAACAAGTTTTGTATTAACAATTATTTCGGACCTTTTGATGTTGATGATAATTCAGATTCAGACATATGAATGTAAACTTTGAGAACCCCTGCTATACATTATACATTGATGCATTATGAAAATATTACATTTAGATATTAACAGTAGCCTAGTTATTTTTCTAAATAATCTGATTCTTTTATTCAGTAAGGATGCATTAAAGGGGTCATGAACTGAGAAAATCAAAATTCCCTTGATCTTTTGATAAATAAGAGGTCATTGTGCTATAAAAACATTCTGTAAGTTTCAGAAATCAAAACTTTCTCGTTAGTCTAAAAACAGCTTTTGTTGAAGCCAAACGACAGCTTGTGGAATGTGCCACTTTTTGACGTAAGTGGCTAAATACTGCCTCCGCAGAAGATGATCAACGCCTGCTTCTACATCGCTGCCTGTTTAGCCCCGCCCACCAATTCATACATGAGAGCAGCAAAGGCAGGTATACGCACAAACCAAAGATAAACTTTATTTGACAAACCTTTTTAATGAAGTGCCAAACTATGTCAGAAAGAACTAGGCCCTTTGTTCACTTAATTTTACTGTGGTTTTGTTTACAAACAAGGCAAAATTTGACACAGGATTTTCAGAAACTAAAAGACGATACTGTGCCAACTATATTGGATCTGGCAGCAATGTCGCAACACACAAGGTTGAGTAACTGTTCTCAGTATATTATCACTATTGCTTTGTGTGTTAAATAGATTGTTTGATATGTACTATTTACTTCTAAATTGTTTTATTATGTAAAAATCTTGATAACATTATAAGTGGACCTCAGAGAACAGTACAAAATAAAAAACAAAGGCAGTTCATGACCCCTTTAAAGTGATCAAAAATGACAGTAAAGACATTTGTAATGTTACAAAACATTGCTCAAATTAATGCTGTTTACTCAAAGGTTGTTCATCAAAAAAAGCTTGAGAAAAAAAAAAACTCTATGGCAGATTCCATTTAGCAGTTTCATTAAGCAGCACAACCATTTGAGCACCAAATCTGCATATTAGAATTATTTCTGAAGAATCACGTGACACTGAAGAGAGGAGTAATGGCTGCTAAAAAATTACGCTTTGCCATCACAGGAATAAGTTACATTTTAAAATGTAAAACTGCCCTTTTAAATTGTAATAATATTTCACAATTATTCTTTTAATGCATTTTTGATCATATAAATACAAGAGACTACTTTCAAAAAAAAAAAAAAAATCTACTGACCGCAAACTTTTGAACAGTAGTGTACACACACACCACTCTTTTTTTCCAATGCAATTCTAACCAACTCTTCTCATAGGAATAGCAGTTTTTGAGAAAGTACAGTAGTAATGTTGCACAACAGTGCTTTTTTTCTTAAACTATTTTAGTATCGATCCCTAGAATACCAGTCTACAAATCCAAACCTGAGTGTTTATGGGGGACACACATCCAACTTTGAGACACATCAGGGAGAAATATGTGCTCCTTCTTAATTAAATTGAACAATCTGGGGATTAAAAGAGTGTCAGTGTAAATCCGCTCCTGAAGACGGTGACATTCGGCAACTCCAGATATATCACATGGAAAAACTGGCAGCCGAGAAATCCTTCTGGCTCGTTTCAAAACAACCAGATCACGTGACTCGCTGTGTTCAATTTAGAAATTGCAATCTGCCGTCGCAGGCACACCTTGCAAATGAATAAAGCTGTACCTGTACATACGGTCCCGTGCCAACAGCAGAACATTGCCTGAATTAATTAGAGTCAAGAGTCATGTGTTTTTTTGGACTCGAAATGTGGAATGAGAAAACTAGAGGAAAACAGGAATCTTTTGTTGGCTGGGTTGTGCATGTGTCTGTATGTATAAGACGGGAGAGAGAGCGCTTGTGTTTACACCATGACCTCTCCAACACGTTGGCTTCTGCTCCTTTTGGGCTCTTGAGACACAGATGAGAGCTTCTCTCAAATTAGACTCCGCCACCCTCAAACAGCTCTTAAGCTGCAGTTTATTCCAGCACTAACAATGGAGCTCACAAGAGAAGGTCAAGGCCACTGTGATCGGCTGAGTTCTTTTAGCTCATTCAAAATGCAATACACACAGACTCATGGTTGCTCTACCTCTGTCATTCACCTCCTCTTCCTCACGTTCTCTCATTCCACAAAACATTATTCCCTGTCTAACATCTCACACGGTTCTGAGCTTAGAACAAACAGCTCATCCTCATCGCCATGGAAACAGTGGGACAACAGCAGGTTCCCTGGTGTTACTGGGGGTTGGGCATCTCAATCATTCTTTCCCTCTCTCTCTCTCTTTCTCTCTCTCTCATGCTGTTATTCACGTTCATCCACTTTCTGCACACAGATCCCCTCTGGAGACCCTGCCAGTATGCACACACTGAGCTCTGATAACTACAACACCACAATAACCACAGAAACTGTTTGGAGCCTCTGCTCTGACCACACAGTTTGTCTTTAAGAACTATTTTGGTAAATCTCACTAAACCTCTTAAGAACATGTCCAGTTCAAATTTCACCCCAAAATCACAAGGGAAATATATTTTATAAATCATAACAGTGGGGAAAAGTGTAAAAAAAACAAACAAAAATTGTGTGTACGCATCAAGGTGTGATAAAATTAGCAAAATTTCAGCAAAATATTGCAGGTAAAAAACCTGGACATTTCTGTGAAGAAAAAAAGAAAAAATCTCATAATATTGTTCTTACAATGGCTGGAATTCACTTTTTCTTTAAAAAAATAAAAAAATAAAAAAAAAAAGGAAAGAGAAGAAAAAGAAACGGTCATCAAAATCAACTTAAAGGATTAGGTCACTTCCAGAATGAAAATTTCCTGATAATTTACTCAACTCCATGTCATCCTAGATGTTCATGTCTTTCTTTCTTCAGTTGAAAAGAAAGTCACGTTTTTGAGGAAAACAGTTCAGGATTTTTCTCCATCTGGTGGACTTCAATGGCGGCCACCGGGTTGAAGATCCAAACTGTAGTTTCAATGCAGCTTCAAAGTGCTCTACACTATCCCAGCCGAGGAATAAGTGTCTTGTCTAGTGAAACAAACTGTCATTTTAAAAATAAGTGAAAATAAATTAAAATGTGTATACTTTTTACCACAAATGCTCGTCTTGCACTAGCTCTGCGATGTACATTCACAACTTATGCATTATGTATTCACGTTGGAAAGGTCAAGACGAGCATTTGTGGTTAAAAAGTATAGAAATTTAAATTTTTTTTAGAAAACAACCAATCGTTTCACTAGATAAGACACCTATTCCTCGGCTGGGATCATGTAGAGCCCTTTGAAGCTGAATTGAAACTACAATTTGGACCGTCAACCCATAGGTCCACATTGAAGTCCACTGTATGGAAAAAAATCCTAGATTGTTTTCCTCAAAAACCTTCATTTCTTTTTGACTGAAGAAAGAACATGAACATCTTAGATGACATGGGGTGAGTAAATTATCAGGAAATTTGTATTCTGGAAGTGAACTAATTCTTAAAAAAAAAAAAAGTAACTTTAGTCTAATTACGAGTATTTTTAAAATGTAATTTTATCGAATTACAAGTACATAATTTTTGGAATCTGATTATGTAATCCAGATTCCATGTATAATCAGTTACCACTAGAGCTGGGTAGTAACTGATTACATGGAATCTGGATTACGTAATCAGATTCCAAAAAGTAAGTACTTGTAATTAGATTAAATTTGTTTTAAATTTGCTTTGTTGTTAAACTTTAGAAGAGTAGGAATTTTAATACTCTATACACCTACACATAGGCTGCTGACCAATGGGACATATCTGGTGACATTCTCTCAGTGGATAGTGCTGTTCCTCCTCTAATAGGCCTCTCTTGTCCAGCTCTTTGAATAACTGCAGAGCAACAGAAATTGAGACAGCATTAGCTAAACAAAGCCAGCCGAAGCATCCCCCATTACTCCCCGTCTCACACTATTACAGCGTAACAGTCAAAACTACACAGTGACATGCCGCGGACTACAGTGGCATTAAGAGAGAAAAAGAGCTTTTCATCAGAGCACTGCCTTACATTCAAAACACAGCCACTAATTCTTTTTACATGGTAGGAGAAATATGGATCATGATGCTGATGATGATGGAGGGCGTGAGGAGGAGAATGAGAAAGATGACAAACAAAGACTAATTAGGGAAGTTAAAGGAGGAGAGAGAAAGACTGAGTGAGAGAGATAGAAATCCTGTGCAGCAGGGACTTTTCCTCAGTAATTGAGATGGATTGTAGTGGGCAGAGAGGCCAGATGTGAAAAGAAGAGACTCTCACTGCGGGAACTATTCCCCCCCTCTCTCTGTCTCATACATTTTGTGCTTTAGAGATGACTTTAGCCAGTTTAATCACTAATGACTTCTAAATTGAATTTAGCTCAAATTAAAAAAGCAAAATCAAATAGGAAACGGAGCGTGCTGTAAGCACTCCTGCGGATCGCTCTCTTAAAACAGCTGAAGCTGGCTTTCCCACTTTATTTTTTTTTCAACTAATAAGATGGATTATTGTAGCCTCTTGAAAGGAGGCCATGACAAACAATCTCTATGTAAATTTAAAATTACAATTTGATTCATGTTGTATTGCCAAGGTTGAAAGTGCTGATACGCAGAAGTGAAATTTTCAGTCCCAATAGCCCCTTACAGCCTCAGTGCCTCAGTGTTTCCTAAAAAAACAGTCAATGTTTGATTCAAATGACAGCTAGCGGAAACTTCTCTCAAAAAATAAAAGGAAAGTGTGTCACTGGCAAAGTCAGTAACAACTCATAATGGCCACCGATGAAGCGATTTCACACCGAGGAAACTATTTTCTTTTCTTAAAACTGAATTATTTCAGGTTGCTTTAAAGCTTAATTAAATGAAATACATCACATCAACCATGTTGTGAACATCTAAAAAATTGCAATTAGGGCTTAAGTGCTTCCATAATGTAATTATCTCAAAATGGCATGGGCTTCATCAACACAATATAATGTGAAGACATCTAAACACAGTTTAACAATGGCCTCCCAATGACAATGGTGCTCTATTATACCTAAATTATATCACTGTACTGTAGGGCAATTTATTGGACCTAATCTACAAAGATGAATACTTACTGGTGGAGCAAAACAATATATCAAAGCGTGTTTGTTTGAGCATTTACAGGGCAGGATGTTCACATGGCACAGAACAAACATGCGTAAAAGGCTCCCACCACAGCTGGCAACCAGAGATGTGCATGGCTACCATTGAAGTTGATGTGCCAGGTTTTAATTCATACACTGGTGGCCAATCAGAGAGCATTGGCCCAGCTTAACCACACACACACACACACACACACACACACACACACACACACACACACACACACACACACACACACACACAACAGAGGCAGGATCACAGGAGCCAGTAAGACTCCCTGCAGGCTGGTTAGATCAATGGCAATAAAATACCATTGCTGATTGTTGTAAAACTGAATAAGTGTAAATCCTATTTGAAAATCAATACAGAAAAAGAACTGCAACTGCAAAAATTCATTGAGATACTTCATTTTTAAAATCTCTCAAGCACAAACCTGAAATTATAAAATAGCCAGCTCTAAATTTATCAGTTACATAAAAATGAAATAACATAGAAATCTAATGTTTTCAAACCTGTCACATGTAATCTGTCATATGTAATTTGAAATCTGATTAATTTATAAAATCCAATCTAATTTACGTGTCTAGGTTTGACACTTTTTAGTCATTCAGTAAGTACTTAATATTGTATAGTCTATTGTACAGTCATTTTTGCTCACTTTTTCTTTTTGGATATAAAAAACAAATTTAGATCTATGTGTGAACAGCTCTTATGCCAAAGTATACTGATAGAACCAGGACTGTACTGGCATTGCGTTTTTATTGGCATTGGTTGTCCTAGCACTTGATTGGTATGCACACTCTGGTTATCTGCTGCTCATAATAAAATATACACATTTTCTTGGCAGTCTGTTCAATAGCAAAGTATCTTCCAAGAAAAAAAATACTGAATGTTAATCAGGGAATTGTTCTAGTAAGCAAAGCATTACTGGATGGATGCGATCAGTAATATGAGGGTTATATTCTCAGTTACACATCAGGTTGGATCGCTGGGAGTGCAGTGAGAGAGAGCAGGGCCTTGTGCATCAGGGACTGAAGAGGACGAGACAGCCTCAGTCACACACAGGCTACAGAACCCATCTGAGATAAAGCAGAGCACTAATGTCTGCTCACAAACACACATTTAGCTAACCCATACAGGTTTAATATATTAGATGCAATGGTTTGAATGAGTAGGGTTAGGGTTTAGAAAATGAATGTGAATGCTTTCATTTTATAACTCAAACCCATAAAGCAATCCCCCTCACAAACCTGTTGATATCTTCATATTTAATGCAGAGCAACTGATAAGCCTTTCAGATGCCCTCACAAGTAGGTTTCTGACAATATTTTGTTTCATATTATTTGTGAGGATATAAAAAATGGCCCTCACAAGTATTGCTAAACTGGTCTAGATAAATTCTTGCTTTAAATGCTTACCAACAAGATTTAATTTCATGAATAGAAATACACACACACACATACACAGAGAGAGTGCAAGAGACAGAGGGGTCCACTTATTTTTATTTAGCTAGTTATAAATACTAACATAATCCACACAAATATCCTTAGAAAAATTTTGCATTTTTTACAATTAAAAAACTTTATTTTATACAGTTTTTACCAATAAGGACATCCTCAAAAAGAGGTTTTGTTAGATTTATCTCATTTCTGCGTATAATTTTTTCCTCAAAATTTATTTAAGTAGGTACATACATACACACTCATTTACATTTCAACACTCATTTCAGTGATGTGTTACATTTTTTTTTTTTAGGTCAGGTAAACACATAAAAAAAAACACATCAGAAACTGACATTGGGTCTTCCATGCAATTTAAATGCAAATCACACATATTAAACAGGACAAAAGTGCAACACATAACCCAAAATAAGCGCCTTCAGAAAACATCAACTGAGAACAGTAGCAATCAAGAAGATCAGTTATATATCAGTAACTATAATATTTTCTATCCAATATGCTGACATGCATAAATCTTATGTTCTTCAGCCTCACAAGAACTTTATAATAGCATGTACAAATGAATGCATTCTTCCTGTCATTAGTGACTCTATAGCGAATCCATCTCTGACACTCCAACTACAGACTAATGAAGAGGAGAAATGACCCGTACACACAGAGCATCTAATCCTGCTAATGATGTATAGTTTGTAATGCTTAATCACGTGTCTTCAGCAGAGGCAGATATGCAGGTAATTAGTAGAAAAAATCAAATTTTGTTCATGCATATTCTGTTTTATTTACCACTGTGAAATTCTGGTTGACCAGGCTCAAACAAAAATGATTGTTTAATCTGTAATGAAAACTGTAATATTTGTGCTTGATGAAAAATTCATTTTTAATTTTGCAACTTTTATTCTTCTCAAGTAATGGAGGTGGTGGATGTCTGAATTTGAAATTTTGTCTCTTGTTTAACTAGTACAGAAATAATGATAAGATATTGTCAATTCATCGTGGCTCCTGGTCTAATGCAAATCACATTAGTTATTATGTCATTATCTAATAAAATAATAACAGATCACGTTATTATTTTATGAGGCTCCTTCACTGCACATCATCAAATCTATGAGCTTCTTAACTTGAACTTGCTCCTCTTTAGAAAGAGTATGTATGTGAGACTCCAAGAGAAGCATGAGAAACATGAAGAAGGAGTGTGGGCTTTATGAGTGTTCATCTGGCAGTAGCACTAAGGCCCATATTTCACCTCTCTCTCCCCAGAGGATTATTAATAGAACTATAACAACCCACCTCCTTCCCTGCTGTTAATCTACAAGCCAACACGTGTTACATACACAAATGCATGATTACACACATCAAAAATCAGTAAGAAATGCGTCTACATTGAAGTGGCTTTCCATTTAGTTTATTGGCAGACACTTCCTGACCAAAGCAACCAACAGCAAACAGAAAATTGGCACTTATTACTTCAGCATATAAAGCCTATGTGCATATATGTTTTTTTCAAGTCTATAAAATTATACTATAAATAATACTAATATAATAAGTAATATATTTTTATAATATATCATAATATTTTTTTAATGATGGCTAAGATGTCAGAGAGCAAATACACTGTATTCTACTAAACACATATTAATTACTACAACATAACAAAAGAACTATGAGTGACTTACTTCTATTTCTATATAATGAAACTAAAAATCTCACTTTCTGAAGGGAAAGCAGAAAATGAGATAATGATTAAGAAAGTCACACCACTTCAGAGGCTACAAGAAAAAGTGATGATCTACAGAGAATCCCGCTGAGTGTGAGCACAGCAAAGAGATCCACTCATCTTATTCTAAAGCTTTATCCATCACACAGATGTACATAGAGAGTTACATAAGACGAAACACACACATAAAACACCTGCTCCCATACAAAGCGTTACTAACCCTCTCAATTTATAAAAGTGCACCACAGATCAATAGGGATTAGGTTCCAGAAAACAATATTGGTAAGATGACAGATTTTAATTTAAAAAAAGAAGACATGATTGCCCTTTTGGGATATGGCTGTAATTTTTTCTATCGATCAGGATTCTGGACAGATCTGAAATAATCTATGGCACTGTAGATGTAACTTTACAGTGAAATACTGATTGATCCCCCCCACCCTAACCAAAAAAAACAAAAAAAAAAAACAGACATCTATAAAATTTGCCAGATGGTCATTGTTGGAAATTTGTTATTTCTAAACATGAGAAAGTCTGTTTTTTCCTCATCTATGGCAGGGTTTGGTTTGGAAAAAATTACGATTAAGAAAAATCACGAAAATTGGAAGTCATGCCATGAAAACATAGAAAGTGTTTCAATTAAGGGTCAGCATTTCAGTTTAAGTTTATTATCCACAATTTATTTACAGGCTTATTATTATTCATTTTGCCTATAATGAAACATCAAAATAAATTGTTTTCCATGCATGAGCAAACAAACCCACGTTCATTAAATCTAAATAAGCATACATTTTCTTTCCAATAAATAATAATGAACAATGTGACAAACATTAAAAAAAAAAAAAAAAAATTCTAATGAATATGTGGAGGAAACAGAGCTGTGCATAACACTGGTCTGGAGAAAAAAAAAATAATAAAAAAAACTTGTTCAATGGTTCAAAAATCCAAAAGGAAATGTGGGGTGTCAGTCATCATGCACTTTTTTTTTTCCAGCTGACCACATAAAAAAAAATCTGCAGGTTTCATTTTGCAAAGTTGAGTTCAATTACATGAGTGTAATGGGACACATGACCCCTAATTTCACAGATCAAAGGAGGAGTATGCATACGTCAGCATACAAACTGAGTGAGTGAGCAGTCTGTCAATCCTCTCTAAACCACTTTAAAGACCTTTAAAGAGGCAGTTTGCCATGAAACGCTGCATTACGAATCAGTTCTAGGCTCATGAGTAAGAAAGTGACAGAATGGCATTAATATTATCTCAGTAAAAAGGGATGAGATAACTGAAAGATCAACTGAAGTAATTCCAAGTCATTACAATGTGTGGGTTTATCTTATAATAATGCAAAAAAGCCACAAGACGTACATTGACACGTGCTTTTATGCACAAAGAGCAGGGCTAAAACCCTCTTAACTACAGTAAAATAAGTAAATACTGTAAATAAAATAAACAACTATAATTGCTACAGCCTCTTGTAGCTTATTTATTTTATAAAATTGTGATATGACAAAAGATAAAAATTTGCCAATAAACAGTTAAAGGGATAGTTCTCACCAAAACGAAAATTAATTTAATCAAAAATGTCTTTCTTCGGTTGAACACAAAAGAAGATATTTTGAAGAAACCAAACAGTTTCTGGCTCTGATTAATTTCTAACAGCATTTGCTCCCCACGCTATGGAATTCAATGGGGACCAGCCACCTTTTGGTTACCCATATTCTTCAAAATATCTTCTTTTGTATTCAGCAGAAGGAGAAAACAACTCACGCACATTTGGAACAACTTAAGACTGAGTAAATGATTAAAGAATTTGAATTTTTGGGTGAACCATCCCTTTAACTATGGTCTGAGAAAAAAAAAAAAACACTTCCAAGAAGTAAAAAAAAAATCTACAACTGAACTGGTTTTTTAAAAAAAAAAAGCAATTAAAAAGCAAACAAAACTGAGCTGGACTATACTATGGCAGCTTTTGTGTCCATCCAGGATTCTTAAAGAGCCATTCAGATGATACATATTGAATATTTTTCATCGTTCTGTCATTTATTCACACTGAATGCAGGATATATGACAAGCAATATTACATTTTGCTATTCAGCCAAAAGGCTTTTCTGGATGGATGCCAATGATACTCTCCAGCACCTTCATTTAACGGTAGGACGAGGGAGCATAAAAATAGTCATGTCAAGCTGACACTCCTCGTTGTCACCACCATTAATCAATGGCTACATTTACAAATGATGTTTACTGTTATTATAGCATTAAGAATCCATTACGACATTTGTTAATGCCGCATGTGTAATCAGTTGTCAACTTCTCCTATCTTTGCTTTTCTCTACTACACTGAGCGCTTCTGGATATCAGCTCTGCTGGTCTTCATCGCTGCCACAACGTGGGTGCTAAGGATTTCACAAAGCACAGACACTTTCTGTAAGGAAGAACAGCGTCAAAACTCTACAATAAACCATGACGTCAGTTCCAAAAACAGCACATTAATGATGCGTCACCACCACAACAGACCCTAAAACCATCCATCAAGAACCTTCAAAATACAGAGACACTTTCACACAAACAGGCCTATTTGAAGATATTTTAAAAGACATTCAGAGAGCAGGACTCTTTTTCATAATACGCAAGGAGACTGTACTTCAACCTGGCAGTCTGACACCTCACTTAACACACTGCTCTGGGTGAAATATACTGTAATTATACACACACCGCATTACTTTAGTTGGCCATTTATCAAAGAGATTTCGCAGGTCTGCAGAATTATTAAAGCATTTTGAAGATATAGATATGTCAGATATGTGACTCAAGGTAGAATGAACTATATTTATTGCACTTTGAAATAGCTACATTGTATCATGATGTCTGTCAGGACATATTTTCAGAGAGAAAGCTAGAAAGGTCTGAAAATCCTTGAACAGAAGCCTTTCTTACAGTGTCATTTACCTAAAGGTTTGTGTAAGAAACATGCAGTGGTATAAACTCTCCCCATTTATCTCAACACCAGCCATCCAACATTAACAACATGGCTCCACATGTGGGAAGAACTAAATTGCCAAAAATGTCAATTTTCTTGATCAGTATTTTTCTCTTGATTTTGCCCCACTAAAAATATCTAAACCTCATTAAATCAAGACAGGTTTAACTGTGAAGCAAACTTGTGGTTTAAAAAGAGAAGGCTTGTGTATTATTTACTATTTACTTACATTTAAATTAATCATTTTATACAATGCGCTTATTGTATACATACATGTTTTAACATTGCACTTATATTTTAAAAAACACCTGCATGTAATTACATCTGTAATTAATTTCTGTAATTACATTTATAATTACACTGTTGAACCATCCCATCCCTTACACCTTAATCCACCCTTAAAGGGATAGTTCACCCAAAAATGAAAATTCTGTCATTAATTACTCACCCTCATGTCGTTCCAAACCTGTAAGACCTTCGTTCATCTTCAGAACACAAATTATGATTTTTTGATGCATTCCAAGAGCTCTCTGACCCTCCCATAGACAGCAGGGATCCTTACACGATCAAGGCTCAGAAATGTAGCAAGGAGATCGTTAAAATAATCCATGTGGCATCAGGGGTTCAACCATAATATTATAAAGCTACGAGAATACTCTTTGTGCGCAAAGAAAACAAAATTAACAACTTTATTCAACAATTCTTCTCCTCCGCATCACCCTATAGTGCCATTTTGGAGAGTATCACATATTTAAACAATGTATGCAACATATGTACGCAGATACGTTGTTTGTGTTCAGATCAAGTTGTAAACAACGCACATCGCTGACACAGAACAGCATATGTTGTTGTAGGATATCAGAGCGAATCAGACAATTTAAGATTCGATCAGATTGGTGTTAGAACCACCAAAAGAGCAAATTCCACAAAGAGGTTCCAGAGAACAAGACAACGTCATAAATCTGTCCACTATACCCTGGTGCCATGAGTCTGAAGCAAGCCTAACCAACAACTCTTTCAGTGAACATTTTGCAACATTAAAACAAAACACTTATTGATAATTCCAACTCAGGAAGGAGTTTGTTAAATTTGGGGCAAGTAACCAAGATTGATGGTCAAAGAGATGCACAGCATGGCATTTATTTTTTTCTATGAAATTGCAGAGGTTTATTTATTTATTTATTTGATCAAGTATACAGTTGTACAGTTTCATTTTTTGCATCTTGAAAAAATATTTCTGTGTTCTGTATCCCTCTGTGTTGTGTTTGTTTAACTTTTCTGTTTGGAAGATAAATGAGCCTTTGAATCTCCTTTGTAAATGCTTTACCAGGTATAAATAGTCCTCACTTTAAATGAGCTCACAAAAATAGATGGCTGGAAACTACTAAATGTTTTATAACTACCTGACTTAATCATGAATTACAGTAGGAATATGTGTTAATAAAGCATTTATTAACACAATGAGCAACTATTATCATGTGCCTAAATAATAAGATTTATAATTGTGCATTTAAATATTTTATTAATGATTTACTTACACTTTCTAAATGATCTTATGAACCACTGACAACTCCTAAATAACTGTTTTTTTAAATAACGTAATAATTTAGAAATGATAAATTGATCGTTAATAAAGTATGAAAATACAACTATTAAACATTATAGATATGCTTAAGAACAAAACATTTATAGCTGTATTTATAAACTGCTTACTAATGCCTATTAATATTGGAACAATGCTTTATAAAGGATGAATTGACTATTTACTAATGCTTAAATAATGATTCATAGTGTGCAGTTATTATAAAATGTTACTGAAAATTCTTGCTTGAAACGTTTCTTCCAATCAATTCTTTGTCAAATGTATCATATTCTGGTTAACGAAATCATATCAAAAATTATACTCTGCAAGAGTGGGAAAATTCGTACCATGTGACTGATAAAATAACATGTTGATTTATGGATTGGGAGGAGAAACAGAGCAACACCCCGAGCTAAGACGATATCTAATTGATCAACACACCATTATTGGATGTGTCCAAAAGCCCAGTTAAAAACTCAGGACACCATCAAACCTGAACGAACAAATGCACATCGCAGTTTACACATGCAAACAGAAAGTGATGTGAAAGCCTAATTCAGCACCCGCACGCGGTGTTCTGTGCGCACAGGGCGCACCCAGAGAGACGCGTCTCAAAGCGCTTCAACACCGAATTTGCCTCTTCTTACTCTTGTCCCGACATATAGATACAAAATTATGTCAAAATACCGGTCTTGGAGAGCATCCTCGAAAAAACTGTCGGTTATTTCTAAAGTGAAAGTAAACAGTGGGGAAAGAAATTAGATGTGTATCATTATAATGGATGCATTGTCTCTTAAAGTGACCGCACCTAATTTACTAGCTGCTGTCGGTGTCCTTAATGTTAATCCAAGAAAATGAAAGAAAAAAAAAAAATCACTCACTGCTCTTGACTGAATTACTTTGTAGTTTTAACAAGAATTAGTCCACAGTCAAACCAAAAATTATTCAGACACCAGATATATATATATATTTTTTTTTTTAACTAGTGGCTGCAGGACACTGTAGTTCATTTATGTAAGTGAGTATAGCAAAATAAAGTAAACTGTGACATACCCAAAAAATCTTCATACAGTGGACTACAAGTAAAACTGATAAAAAATTTGGAACCAAAAATTTAGACAATTTGACCTGAGCGTGTTTTGCTTAAGTGTTTTTTCTTTAATTGCTAATGATACCTTTTTACACCACAGACTGAACAAAATTAAGAATTGTTTGGTAATTGGTCAACGAAGTATTGATAGTTGAGTAAATATTGTCATACTAACAGTTTTCTGGATTTTTGGTTGATTGTAATCCATTACATACCTTTCTGTCAAAGTTATCTGACATTATCAAGATGAATTTGTTCTGACACAGTTTAACTCTGAGTTCTTGTCATATTTTATTACCAGTTTCGAAACTATAGCGAATGCACTGTGATAATGTGAGAAATGTGTCTGAATACATTTCGGTTTGGCTGTATATTTAATTTTTACAGTGAAGACTCTGCAGTGCTATTTTACATTTGATTATTCGGTTTCTGTACCTGGACACCTACAAACTTGAAAAAAAAAAAAAAAACTTATATTGTGTAAATAGCACAAATAACTAAACAATTTCAAACAGGGCCCACGGGTACAACCTGCACCGGGGCCCCGCAGACCCCAGCTACGGCCCTGCTGCTACCTAACCACGATGAGAAGAAAAACCACCTAGTCTCGTTACATCCTTTTATTCTTTTACTTTAGTTTCTTTTCTTTCCATTGAGAGTTTTGTGTTCTAAGTTAAGTTTGCCGCAAAGTCCAGCTCCAACTGCACCCGCTTCAAACTTCAATCAGCAACTGACTCCGAAACCATTCGTCAGCCAACGCCCAAGACGTCACTTCAATGACTACTGAACTTCCAGCCAATCAGCAACCTCGGGAAACCCCCTTTTCTGCAAAGACAAGGACAAAAGGGAATCCCTTAACACAAAGGCAACGCAAGTAATACAACTCCAGATTCTAGCTGAACTGGTGCATTTAATATAAATTTTAGCCTCATTGAGAAACTCAATGCGAGGGTTAATTAAGTGTTTGATGGTTGTTCAGGTCTATATGCAATTGCACATATTGCTACAAACTTTCACATTTTCATTCTCTAAACTCATTCTTCACTTTCTCTCTTTCTGCAACTTGTGTGAATGCGTGTTCATGTGTTAGATTAGTTTACATGTCTTAGGTTTATCCAATAAAGTCTTATTCATATTGAAAAGAGAAGTATCTTGTGTTTTGTGCTTACAAGTTAATGTCTTAAACTGCCGATCTTGTTACTGTGCTATTTAATAGTGTTTTCACTATATTTTGGATTTTAATATCCAGTGCAGAGTTGATGTTATATGGCTCGTTCAGTGAATCGCTGGCCGACTCAGTGATCAGCTGTAAAACTGTGATTCTGTTCAAATTCCCTATAAAATCATAAATGATTCCCTTTGAGCTAAATTGACACTGTTTCCCTTACATTGTTTATGTATGTAATACTCTCCAAAATGGCGCTATATAGGGTGACACGGAGGAGATAAATTGTTGAATAAAGTCGTTGTTTTTGTTTTCTTTGTGCACAAAAAGCATTCTCGTAGATTTATAATATTACGGTCAAACACTGATGTCACATGGATTATTTTAACATCTCCTTGCAACGTTTCTCAGCCTTGATCGTGTAAGGATCCTTGCTGTCTGTGGGAGGGTCCGAGAGCTCTTGGAATGCATCAAACATATCTTAATTTGTGTTCTGAAGATGAACGAAGGTCTTACAGGTTTGGAACGACATGAGGGTAGGGCTGGGCGATAAATTGATTTTATCGATTAACTCGAATGTGTAGTTTACGTCGATTTGTTTGAATGAAAATCGGTTCTCTCTTTAACATCCACCGACGCTCCCCTCTGGGCTCCCGTAGTCCCGAATGGGGCTCAGCCCTCCCCCCGCGCGTTTGCCATATTAGAGTTTAGGTAGGGTTTCGTTATCCCCCCGCAATCCGCCGCATCCCAACGTGTTCGGAAAGAAAATGATGTGTACTGCGGATCCCTTAAAGCAGTTACTCATTGCGCAGCTCGCTAAGCTTTAATTTGTGGCTCGCATGGCAGTAAATAATACGATGATATGAGCAATACAGGGATTTCATAAAAACATTAAAAAAACAAGCAGGGCTATAACATAACCCTTTAAAAAACTCACACCGTGTCTACACCAGACACGAGCGTCGCGGTGTGATCAGGGCTTTATGATTTCTGCGATGCGGAAAACGCGGACGGAATCGCGGAATCTAGTTATAAAAACAGAATTTACTGTATAACGCGGAATGTCATTGAATTTGTCAAAGTTTGGATGAATAAATGAAAAGTAGGTCATTACACTTAAATCAAATCGCGATATGAACTAGTATCTGTAAATATTAAGCTGCAAAATACTATTTAAATATTAATCCTGCGTGTCTCGTTATGAATGAATGCACAGACGCGGTTTCGTTTACTACACACATACTGAAGCGCGCAGTGTTTTCAGCGTCTGCCGTCTCGCCAAATGAGGCCATAAATACACAAACAACAGTCAGTGTCTGCTCTATTACTAATTTTTTTTTTTTAAATACCCAAAACAAAATGAAAATATAGACTAGAAAGATATTTAAACTTGCTCTGCCCGTACGTCCATGACATTGACTCACTGTGGAGAATAAATACGAGATGGGAGGAAAATTTCTTTCCCTCTCAGTTTTATTATTGGGTGATCATCATACTGTATATAAAATTACGGGAATCAGGGAGCCGCTATTATGCAGTTTAACTGTTTTTGAATGCACGATCGCTTTTTAGTTTCACTTTCGAGGTTGGCGATCGCTCGTCCGTGTTTATACTATGGAGCGGCAGTACTTACCACACATTTTACAAGATTAGATGTTTGTCAGTTTTGCTCATGATCTGCAAATCATTTGTCATCGTCCTGACTCATCTCTCCTTACTCTGTTTATGTGGTAAGTGAAATTTTATGTACTGTAATGTAACTGTAACAGGCAACCGTTAGCAATCGTTATTTGTTTTCCGTGCCTTTCTGAATAAGGATTCACGCTTCGGGCACACCCCCTAACCCCCACGATGTCCATCGTCCATCGTTTATCATAACTGCCTCCTATCTACTGAATAGCAAGATGTTCAACTTGTGTTTAAAGAAAACTTATCAAAATGGGTCTCATAATTTTATGTTTTATGTTACATTTTATGTTATATGTTATGTTACGTTATGCTATGTTACATTTTCACTGTTTACAATGGCAGGGCCTGCCATCGTCTCTTTGTCTTGTTGTTTCTGATTGCCCTTTAACCTCAAGGGGGAAATCCAGATCAAATCCCAGAAGGGAAAATCAAAACAAAATAAAAGTTAAAACTTGTTTTGAACAATTTCTTTGTCATCTGCAGATTGATTTTAAGTAGGGGGGAAAAAATCGATTTAAATCGTAAATCGGATTTTTTGTGAAATAATCGGGGATTTTTTTTTTAGGCCATATCGCCCAGCCCTACATGAGGGTGAGTAATTAATGACAGAATTTTTATTTTTGGGTGAACTACCCCTTTAAACCTACCCATCCCACCAAGCCTGTCCTTAACCTTACCCGTATCCCACCTCAATTGCAGCAAAAGTGTAAAAAAATGGGTAGCACTAGGTGTATGTAGGGATTCAGATCATAGAGAATATAAGAAAAGTCTGTACAGTAACCACAAAGATGTGAGGGATCATTTACGCAGTTTTACCACACAGCTTTACCCTGCCAATGACAAGCAAGGAGAGATACATCTCAGGAGAAAAATACAACAGAGAAAGTGGCAGAATGAGATACATATAATGGGAGTGTGCACGGGGGTGAATGTGAATGCAAGGACAAACCTTTTTCCTCCTCACAACAGAATAAATGACAGGAGGATGGATGCAGGCTCCAACAAAGGCACAATATTGAGGTATTCATCATCACAGGGCTTCTGTGGACCTCATATATCTGGTCCTACTTCAGGACATGCCTCTTACCGTATGCTGTGCTACAACAACAAACGCTGTTTTTTCCTTATGCCTTTATATAGATTCGTTTAGGGGACCCCATCAAAGGCAAAACACACCATCCTAACTCATCCACTCCCCCTAGCTGGTATAAAACCACTGTACCTTTGGTCTCCCTTCAGAAGATGCTTCAAGGGAAGCTTTGATGTGTTTTGATGCTATGTGTTTCACATCAAAAGAAATAGTAACGGATGTGATCAGCAACACTGTGTTGCTGAGGACCGTTTACTTGCACTCCCTCCAATGCCAAAAAACACACGAGATAACATATCTCACTGAGACTGGAAAAAAGAGAAGATGGAGAGTATTGCATCACGATAGCAGACACAGTGCTCACACTTTAAATTATCTAGACTGCATAATTGAAAATGACTAAAAATGGCTTTTTTGAAGTCAGGCCGCCTTTGGGGATCTCAAATCAAGATATAAATGAATCTTGCTATCCATGCTAACAGAATTACTGCAGTCGTCATGAAGCCGTGGCCGTATTGCTGCTAATGAAGGGGACGTGATGGCGTCTAGAAATATACAAATCATTAGTGCCAGGATGCAGCTGGATCTGTGGCCTTATGCGCACCTGTGCATTTGTGTGTCAGTAATCGAGTTTTTCCCTCTTTCCTTCCTGTGTGGCTGTCCTCTCTTCTTCTCCACCGTATCTGAATGCTACACACTCTGCTTTCACAGTTATTTGGCATCTCAGGGTTCCCTTGGGCCTCTGCGCTGATTCGCAGCGAGTCCTATGCTAAGAGCGCAGGGATCCAGGCATTTTCCCATTTTCAAACCAGCAGCTGTCAGGGAGCATATGAGTAACAGCTGAATGACGTACGTCACGAGTGCTGAAGCGGGCTGCTCCTTGGAAGAATAACAATTAGACTCTGGGTGAGTCAGCGAGAGAACAAAACACAACCCTCAAGAGTATAATGACAAACACCTTGAAAAAAGAATTTTTTTTTTTTCCTCTGCAGTGAATGGGTGCCGTCAGAATGAGAGTCCAAACAGCTGATAAAAATGTGTGTAGTGTAGTGTGTAGATTATTTTTCTACACAAAAATAAAAAAAAAGTTATTTTTGTGTAGAAAATGCTTATCAAATATCCATAGGCCAGAGGGCCTAATTTCTTTGTGAAAGTAAAAAAAAAAAAAAAAACTTTTCACATAATTAAATTTTATATCTTAAAAATGTTTAATAATGAAGAATAAGCTGAATGTTTCAAATGAAAAAGAAAAAAAAAAAACCAAAAAAAACTGTAGACAGTATTAGCAGTAATGTTATTGTAGTTAGGTTATTGCAACCTGTTGTGAAAAATTACTGTATATTCATTTTCATTTTCTTTCAGCTTATGAATTAGTTTTATTCAAAAAGAATTTAAAAAAAAAACTCCTGCATTTATACTGTACTGCCTACTATGTATTAAAATAACATTACCTTTCAAAAGTTTGGGGCAGTAAGTTTTTTTTTTCCAGAAATTAATACTTTTATTCAGCAAGGAAATGTCTAAGTAATCAGAAGTGATAGTAAAGACAGTAAAAAAAAAAAAAAAACTATTTTTTTCTATAATTCAATTAATCCTGGTGGAGAAAAAAAAACACATCTATCACTGTTTCCATAAAAAAAAGTACAAAAAAAAAAAAAAAAGGAGCACAACTGTTTCCAAATTCATTTTAAGAAATGTTACCTAAACACTAAATCAGCTTATTAGAGTAATGGAGTGATGGCAGCTGAAAATTCAGCTTAACAATCACAGGTATAAGTTACACTTTAAAATATAGCAAAATAGAAAACAGTTATTTTAAATCATAACAATATCTCACAAAATTACAGTTTTTACTGTATTTTTGATCAAATAGTTGCAGCCTTGGTGAAAATAAGAGACTTCTTTCTTGAATCTTGACCTGAATGTAACCAAACCCAAACATTTGAAAAGTACTGAAAATAAGGGTGTAAATCGAACAGTTCATCACGATACGATATTGAATCTCATTGCCAGCGATACGATATTTGCCGATACCTCAAAAAATTCTACAATACAATTTGATTCAGGTGTATATTGATCGATTTATCAATATTATGATAGTATGTATGTTACGGAAGCAGACTCAGACACAGTTATAAACAGTCAGTGATGAGATGTATTGACAGCAACTGAGCAGGGGTGCGTTTCCCAAAGCATCGTTAGCTAACTATGGTTGTAAGTTCCACTGAACTCTATTGGTAACGACGGAACTTGCGACCATGGTTGCTTTTGGGAAACGCACCCCAGATCTGAAACTGTATATATGATGTAAAAATAAACATGTTTAATAGTAGTGTACTATACTGCACAAACCTGGGGGGTTGGGGATTTTCAGCTTGGAGGAAAAATAAGTCTAGGTAAAACAATGTGAGAAACTGATTTAACAAAGTGCCAGGTTTAACTGTAGTACTCAACCAATAAATTAGCCAAGCACAGTTTCCCCAGTATTCATCTTCTGATTGACAGGGTGAGCCCTCCATTAACATTCACAGTTGTGTGTACTCCTGACTCAACTAAAGCACCGCTTGCCCGGTGCTATTAATCAGGCATTAGAAGCAGCAGCACCATCAGCCTCGTCCTCACAGGTCAGACAGTGTGAGAGCTCAAGGATGTGAGTTACATGCTGCTCAGCCTCGGGTTAGGAGAAGCAGGTGAGAGCGACATGCAGACATCAGAGCAGACGCATGACCTGACACCAGAGAGAGAAGACAGACACAGACAGAAACTCGGAGGGAGAAGGGTCACGCAAGAAACAGGGAAATAAAAAAAAAAAAGTGTTTTATGCTAAATTTACTTATGAGGAGGCCCAGACACAGTGTCTGCAACATCTTCTGTACTGATTTTGAAGGAAATATGGTATATGATAAAACCTTTTTGGCAACTGGAATCATTATCAAATTAGTCAAAATATTTCATAAACAAAACAGTGATGTGCAAAACCTTGTGAATGACAGGCCAATTTAAATTCTGTGGAAATCTGCTGAGCTTTTTCTGTTTTTTGGCACAGATGCCGTGTGGACCTGCTTGTGAAGGATGTTGTCATTTACAAGGTAATAGAAAATGTGTCCTTTTAAACGCCTTCCTCTCCCATTTTTGCTCCTGTTCGCATTCTATCTCTCTCTCACACACACACACACACACTCATCTTAGTCTCTTTCCACCCTCATCTATCTTAATCTCTCCTCCTCATCATTCATCAGACACCCTCAGCAGTTTCCCACTGGTGGTTTGGACAGGAAAGGTTTTGGCCAGGTGGTTGGTGCTGTAAAAGGTCAGGGCCGGTGAGGACAGTCGCTCATGCAGAGCTGCTTTCCTCTCTTCTAGGTCCTGGCAGTACTGTACGTCCGTGTTTTCAGCCAAGAGACAAAGACCAACAGCATCTCTCTGTAGTGCCAGGACCAACTACTTTGTATGTTTTCTTTTCTTTCATGATGAATCTTTTACTTAACTACTTTAAGATCTCTATGTTTTTTTTTTCTGCATTTAAAGAACAACGTCCATTATGGATGTGAAATGGAGATTTTAAAGCATCATTACAGTGATGGACTCAAACTTTTTTTTTTAGGTACAAAGTGTATTGGCAGGATCAAGCACACTTAAAAGCAGGGTTATTTTTGATAACTAAAACTAAAACCTTTAATATAATAATAATAATAATAATAATAATAATAATAATAATAATAATAAACTTATTTTAACTGCCAAGACAATTTTTTTTGTTTAATTTGAAGTGCAAATAAATAAATAAAACTAAATGAAAGCTTATTAAAAATACTATACACATATTAAAAACAAAACAAAAACTAATAAAAATGACAAAAACAACAAAACTACTAAAACTTCAAAATTTAAGTGAAAACAAGAAATATAAAAATAAAATCTAATTCAAAATATTAACAAAAACTATAATAGTATATTAATATTACTAAAATAGCTCCACTGAAAAGCCTCAATTTCATGAATATTACATCTGAAAGCGTGTTTTTTGTTTGTTTTCTATAAGCAAAAAGTACATTTGGGAAAAAAAAAGACAGTGAAAGCAACAAAACGTCTTGTCAGCAGAATCGCTTTAACTTTTCTCCTTAAATTAGCATCACTTTTTCTGTCACTTCTGCATTGTAACATTTAATTTTCTTTGCCAGTGCTTTGATGTTGGCATAAAGACGAGGCTTCTTAGATTTTTGTGCAAGCATGAGATGTGGAAGGGAAGGCCTTGGAAAAAAATTATAAACACCAATTGCCACGTCAGTCTGATTAAATACACACCACTCAAGAAAATACACTTGAATCACACTAACTCTAATATAGCTGCCCATCTCCCTGCCAAGTCAAATTTATGGGTGAAATGAGGGAAAGGAAGAGAGAGGTGAGAAGTGCAGAGAGGCGGATGCTTAATCTGGAAAAAAAAAACAAAAAAAACACCTTAAGCTGATGAGGTTATGCTGAGGATTCCCTGGTGACCTTTTCTTTTTAAATTGAATGTTTTTGCCACGTTATTGAAAAGACAGTAAAGCAGTGACGGAAGAGAGAGATAGAGAGAGGGAGAGTGTGAC
Source organism: Spinibarbus caldwelli (assembly GCA_039654775.1). NCBI lineage: Eukaryota > Metazoa > Chordata > Actinopteri > Cypriniformes > Cyprinidae > Spinibarbus > Spinibarbus caldwelli. The sequence goes on along the minus strand of CM077220.1, from coordinate 17,572,135 downwards.
TGGGATAGACATGAAGCCTGGTGCTTGACATGTGGAGCACGTATGCTAAGTGCTAGACCACAGCTCTGACCTGGGACCTTTTTCTTATTAGGAAGCAATAATGTGTCCGGTCTGTTCCTCCCACCCCATGCTGATGCCACACAGAGCCTTTAATGGGACATCCATCTTGGCTCGTCACATCATTTCCTTCCGCTCTTCCCACCCTGGAGCTAATCTCCTGTTTAGAGAAATTCCAGAAACATGGGCTGCCTAAACTGAGTTCACTACAAAACTAAAAAATCTCTTTAAAAGGTACTCTATTTCTTGTTTGTTTGTTTGTTTATTACAAATTAATTATGAAAGCAGGACATGTGGGTCTCAACAGTACGACTGTCTTCAAGAAGTCATTATTCATCAAAAATAATAGCAGTAGTAGTAGCAGTAAAAGAAACTTACTTTTAGAAATGTGAAGTTTCAGAAGTTTTTTTTTTTTTGATAGAAACTAATATTTTTATACAGCAAAAATTAAGCAGAAGCATTCTGTTTTTTTGTAATAGTAGCTAGCAAATAATAAAATATAATCTAATAAATAAAAAATTTAAATAAAATCTTGCTATGCATTGTACATAATTATTAGTTAATGAGGCCTAATGTTCCTCCACAAGTAACTTGCAATTTAATGTTTCAACACAGATGTGCCCATAATGCCAGCAGCCATGAGTTCTGAAAGTATATATATGTGTAAAATCTGGCCAGTTTTGATGCCTTGTGATGTAAACACTGTCAATAACCTCAAGTTCTTTAGAATAATTGAAAAGCTGTGATGGCCCCTCTTGACTATATTATTAATGGATAACCGTTTGACCTCTTGACCCACAGTATGTATCTCCTCGGCCTTCAGCGCTTGAATGCATCAATGTGTACAATCACTCTCCATCTCTTTCATTACAGCAATCTTTAAATGCTTGAGCTGGACTATCCTGCTATAATTTGAATTTTTAGAAACAAAACCCAACGCGAACATTTAAAAAACATCAGACACTCACAAAAACGAACAGCTTTGTATTGTGCATCTTTACTTAATAATTTTCACCATCTTTGTTCTGACATGGCCATACCTCAGTGCACTGCTGGTATTCAGACCACAGGTCACACCCTTTCCCAACAAGCCCATTTTACTAATCAGAGCACAAAAGAGCGGCATACATCCAGCGTGCCATTGATCTGCCTTTGTAAAGGGCCACGCTTGGCTCATAAAGCCTCTTTGTGTCAGAAGGAAGTGGAGTGAAATTATGGTGGCAGCATGTGGAAGCACATCTGATTGTTCACTCATTTGGGATGAATACAGAACACCGCCTGACCCGGGACAGTCCCGGGTCAGTTATGTGGCGTAGGTTACGCTTGCATACAGCACTGACCTATTGATCTGGTCCTGGTCCAGGAGTATCGGCTGTCTAACTGAAGGGATGTCTATTTTGCTGCAATAATGCCATGTACTAACTGCCTACACATCTATGGCTCAGAAAATGTTACAGTATACTAGAAAAAAAAAAAAATCGGTTTAACAAATACACTTTACCTTTCTAAACAAGAAATCATTTACTTGACCTCATTCACCATTTCTAAACCTATTCTGTTGAGCACATAGTCAGATACTGTGAAAAAAGCTGTACTGTGCAATAGTTTTCATATACTGAAAGCATAGTGAACAAGGGCTGTCAAGCTCCAAAAAGAACAAAAGAGCACCATAAAAGTATCATAAAAATAGTCCATACCTGTATGACTCATGCACTGCAAGTCTTCTGAAACTATAAGACAGCTTTTTGTGAGGAAAATTACGATCTTCCCATTTTCTGTAGACTTTGATATCATTTACATAATTAAACTTGGTGTGATATGACCGGCTACAAGACCACATAAATCTGTCCACCTTATTTTTAATGTAAGAGCAGATGAGGCCAATTTTACCTTAAATGTGTGAAGCTTCGGGTGTCAGCCACTTCCAGTTATTTTAGCTGTACAAAACTAGTCTTCTATGCTGCTTGGAATTGTAAAGTGGTATCAAATTATTTAAATTTATTATCAGAATCATAACTGGATTGGACTGGCTGGTTTGGACTAGACTGGATTGTAGCGCAAGTAGTTTTACCATTTCCTGCACTTCTTCAAAATATTTACCCACAGCAGCAAATGAATCGGAAGTCTCACACATTCACAGGAAAAAACTTACTTTCACCTGAAAAATGCCAAGCATTTGACATCACTGACATCAATCCTGATACGAAACAACTTTACGGGCCATGTTTGTATATGCAAAAGTGCGAATGAAATTTGAGAGCTGTGGGGGACAAGATCTCCTTTTGTTTTATACAGAAGTCATAATGAATTAAATTCTGCACTAAACTATGGTGGTGTCAGAAGATCTGGAATATAGTGCATAACACATATGATTACTTATATGTAGACTAACACATTACTTATAACACCATTCCAATTTTGTATCTCTATTTCTGTTTCGCAGAAGAACAAATATAACACAGTCTGAACAAGATGAGCAATTATGACAAAAGTTTCAGTTAGATGTGAATTATTCCTTTATATAAACAAGAGAAAGAGATACACCTTTACTGTTAAGCATGAACAGACAGAGGAACAATATAAAACTCCATCAGATTTATATAAAACTTCATGGCACCTTTTCTGTGGTGTGAGAGCTAATGGTGTGTAAAAGCTCTCTGACATACACACAGTCACTCTGACATTTTGTGAACATTTGTTTTCATATTGCTCATATGCCCAACTGCACTCAAATTCCCTTTTTTTGTTGTTGTTGAAAAAATACAAGTAAAAAAAAAAACAGTACAACATAGTAGTTTTTGAGAACAACAGCAGTTGTACTGCAAATAAATATGTACGTTACCGTTCAAATTTTAGGGTCAGTAATATTTTTTTTTAAAGAAATGAAATGAAATAAAAAATATAAATCTAGTCAGCAAAGACAATGTAAATTAATCAAATTATTTTTTATTTATTTATTTTTTAAATCAAAGAATACCACAAAAAAATTTAGCAGCATATAAAAGAATATCAGCATATTAGACTGATTTCTGAAGAATCAAGTGACACTTAGTAATGGCTGCTGAAATTCAGTTTTACTTTCACAGGAATAAATTACAATTTAGAATATATTAAAATAGAAAACATTTATTTAAAACTGTAATTTTTTTTTTATACAATATTACCGTTTTACTGTATTATTAAGCAAATAAATGCAGCCTTGGTGAGCATGAGGCTACTTTCAAAAATACTAACAAATTCTTATCAACCCCAAACTTTTGAACGGTATTGCAGATTCTGCCTGTATTAGACCAGCCTGTAATCCACATCTGAAGTATTACACAGTCAACGAGTTGATTTAATATTAAAAAAAAAAAAAAAATCTCAAACACACACACACACACACACACACAATAATGACTTGCATTTACAAATCATTGCTCCATTTTTACCAGCCACAGGAAGAGTATGAGACACACCAAATACAAGAGGGTGAACACAAGAGGTCATCTTGGACTTCAAACACACAAATCGTTCACAAGCACAAACGTCTGCAAGACAGTCATACACTGTATGTGTGAGGTCCGCGTTGTGTGCATCTGTGGGGTGTAAGGAGTAGGAGAAAGGGGAGTGTACTCATTAACAGATCTGCAGTCCACGATGGGAAAATGTCTCTTATAGCCTACGAGATTTATCACTGCGAAGCTGCAGCTCACCACAGGCTGCTGTTAAAACTACTGCCTCATAACAGCTCTGACTCATCCCCTGAGCTCACATACAGACACAATACACAACTCTTTAGATGCTTAGCTTCAATCTTTAACTGCACAGGGAGCAACAAAAGTTTGAAATGGATTTCCACAACAACAGAAAAATGTGTCTGTATTGGTATTTGAGAGCAATATTTCTCTCTCTTTGTCTTCAAACACTCTGTTATCTCCAATAAAAGTCTTTAAGTGTGTGTGTGTGTAGAAGAGATTTCCACACTAATTACAAGTAGCACCTTTCATCACGTCACTCAGGGTCAATATTCAAAGCCACCGGTGATGTAAAAGGTTGAGTGTGCTGTATATTGCGTTTGATCATCAGAAGCCCAGTGCAGGTGTGCTAGCCAGATCCAAACACGTCTTAATGATGCACGACAGCCTAGGAGCAGATCACTTTGACAGCAGACACTGGATGCAATCCTTTTACTCAGATCTGAGAGGCAGTAGGTGTCTGCACAGAGATCTGAGGTGCACTATCCAAGGCGCAGGCATCCAAAGTGCCCACTGCAGACGGTGGCGAGCAGCAGATCCTAGCCCTTGGCCTGGTTTTTTGACGGACAGCTCACCAAATGGAAGCTAATACCTCCGGAGTAAGGTTAACCGTACGAGTTGATCTTATTATGCCAACTTCTCGGTTACGCCTTGGCTGGAGCTCAAGCTTTTTCATGCTAAAGCTCATTAGATTTATATTCATGCCCTTCGGCGTAGATCAGCACACTGTATATCTCTTATTTGGGATCAATATGTCTTATATGGTTTACAGAGTGAGGTGGGAAGCTTATAAAATTGTTAATCGTCTTCTTGCCTGCAGGCTTCCTTGCATAAAAATGATATTTTGCTGTTTGTTAGAAATGTATTCAATATATAATTGAGGCTTGCTCGCTTAGATTTTCATCAGTAACACGATAAGGTTCAGTAATTGAACAATGAATAATACTTTTACAACATTTATTAATCTAGGTTCTAAATGTTAACTTCTACGAACTTTTTTTGGATGACAGAATTTTAATTTTTGGGAAAATTGATCCTTATTGAAAAGTATTACACTGTAAAGGAGTGCCTGACAAGCAGGGGCAAGAGTCATGATGGGGTGGACAGTCTATGTTACTTTAAGTGATGGAGAGAAAGTAACACTAGCATATGAGCAATGAGACGAATATTAGTGTAGCAAGGATAGTCTGAGTCCCTGGAGATGAGACGCTGAAATGATAGGAAAAATGAGCCTACTTATAATAAAGAATTGCACAATGAAAATGAATTACTACTGACCGCCGACACCTGAACAGCTTGCAGGCTCACAGGGGAGCTCGTAACCTGCAGTGATTTCTGGGAGTGCACAAAAAATGAGGTCACCGCAAAAGATTAATGACTAAGGCAGACATTAAAAAGCTGCGCGATACACTCAAACAAAATAACCAGGCGGGAAAAACATGCAAATCAAATCATTGATCAGAAACCATCTAATTAACTGATCTAGCACACGTTGTCTGAGATGGGTGATTTAACTGTGAGTGACGTGAGAGCAAATTCAGTAATGGAGTCTACAGAGGAAAGTGATTGATCCGAGGAGTGTCCAGTGAGAGTAGGCATGAGGTCAACCACCATGGACCCTTGAGCTCCTGAATGAACTCATCCTTTCCCTGAACCTCGTTTTTAGGTTACCTGACGAAGCATTTTTCCAATGTTTTACAGAATGAGATTAAAATTTTATTGAATTTTTTTAATTTTGCAAGAGTTTCGAAGTAAGCACTTCTGGCACAACGTTATCCTGCACCACTTCACAGACAATGAGTGGAATTTTAGATTGCCGCAACAGTCATTTATTATATTCAACAACAACAATATCGGCTCAATCCGTGCATCATTACACCATTTCTACATCATTGCACAGGCACAAAACTTTCCAGTTTCAGTTTTCAATCCAATCAATTGTGTACATGTCCTACTGAATGGATTAGAAAAGGTTTATCCCACCCCTCTCAACCCAGTTGAAATTTCAATCGGTTGGGCATTTTTGTTCCAACTGAGATGTTTACATGGAGCATTTTCATTCAGATTGGATTTTTAAACCAACTGTAACTGGAATACAATGCTCCATGTAAATGCACCTAGTGATGCACTGAAACAACGAATAAAAAATTAAAGTTTAGCTTAACCTAAAAAACTAAAAGAAAAATAAAGTTCAATTCGGGTACAGTAAATAACTGGTAACTCGGTGTACTGTTCAGGTTGTCATGTTTTCAAATAATTTAAAAAAAAGATATAGTAAAGTTCTTGCAATGAGCCATCTTTCATTATTTCAGACAAACACATTTTTACAAATCTTGGTACTCTAACATCATTTTATGGTCATGGTGAAGTGCGTCCACACTGCTGACAAGTTTACCTGTTATAGCTTGTATGTACAAAATACACAATCAAAATGTGTCATAAAAGAAGCACTAACGTATCCTGCAAAACTATTTTCTCTGAAACTGAATTATTTGCTGTTATTTTTGGTTGCTATTTTTGGTGCATCATTAACTGGTAGTTTAAATCTAAATTATTTGACTTTATGCAGCATCCAGGTCATGTGCATCAGTCCATGTGGAAAAGAACAAGAAGATGTGTTTAAAAAGTACCAGTTTGATATGACGTTTCTAAAAACCACATAAAAACAAAATGAACTGTGCTTACTTGTGCTATATGTCAATCATATGTTCTCTTACTGTCTAAGAGGGGATTTTTAGAGCAGAAGAAGCTAAAAGTGAACTGGTAACATACAGCAGTGTGGTTCTATTCCACTGATGATCATAGATACAGTCACTGTGTGAACTCACATGTAAGTACCTATTTAGTGTTAGTTTTAGCTACAGTGAGAATTACTGACGTGTTGGTAGACATGTGAGCAAGGAAGCATTATTCTTTCAAGGTGTCGGTTATTGCACTTCCTTTAATGGGCTGCCATTTGCAGGAATTATGGATTACACATGGACTGCTCATGGAAATCTCGTCTAAATATGGCCACCTGCGCCTGAGAACTTTCATTAAATGAGATCCATCCCACCTCCTCAGTCTTTAATCATGTTTCATATTCAAAAACAATTACGCAAGGCAATTTAGCCAACCCAGGAAATGAACAACTCTCATCCAGGCCTTTTCTCTCAGGCAAACTTGTAATTTACCAATTAGTATGCAAAGAGAATTTAATTCTACCAGCTCCACACACAAACCACAAAGGCGATTTTTCCTCTTTAACTCCATGTCTGAACCATTAATCACTAATCAAAGCTTTTAATGACGCAGAGACAGACACTTGAATATGTACACAAGGTTCCACTGCTGGAATTACACTGTTTTAATGGTAAATCCTTATGGATGGAAAAACAACAGAACTGCTCTTGCATTATCAAAAGCAGTCCAGATTTTCCAGTTAGGGCAGAAAATGCAATCTTGAAGTAATGCAACTGCTAAACAGCTACAGACCTATTCAGGAACTCTGATTTAAAATAAAATAATAGTTAAAATTTGATTGGAATATGAATTAATTTTCGAATTTTAGCCTTAAATTACAACCTGCCAAAGAGAACAAAATCTATCCCGTGAAAAGCCCTATCACACTGCAAGTACAATGTGTTTTATCCATTCTTTTTGTCCACCTCTGTCTTTCTTTCTCATCACAATGTTCCAATGAGGCTTCTCTATCACACTTTACAAAGTCACAATGAAACAAGGCGATAAGTATGATGTATTGAATGCAATGTATGGGCAAGGATCCAAAATAGAGAGTGGAGACAACAGAGGCGCCTCCTCTGCAAAGTATGAGATGAATTCTGGCATAGAGTAAACAGTGGTGACCACAATGAAATGAGCTGATTAAAACTGAGCTCGGGAGAACTGACAGTGTTTTTATTTTTGCGGGTATGCTGGCATGAAGAGGAAGGGAAAAGACAGGGATGGCTTAGAAGAGCTGAAAGGAAAAGTTGAAGTTCAGAGCTGGGATGGGAGAGTTCACTCATTTGGGAATTCTGGAAATAAACCCAGTCTCGCACTCATTATCGAATGCTCACATTATTGCATGTAGATACTAAAAACATAAGCCCTCCAACCCATCATGATTAACAGTCTAATTTAGACCACATTGTTTTAGTACCTCACGTGTGAAACCACATGATGCCCACACAAGCACTCCTACATACTCACTGGTCACAAATATACTAATATGGTAAAGAAAAGCTTAATGTTTTAAAACAGAACTTGAAATTATGAGCAGTGTTTTCTAAAAGCAGGATGCCTGGAGTTTGACGTTTTCCTCCTGGTCTAAGTTTCTATGGCTGTGCTACATGAGTCAGTTCCGATGCTTGACTAATGTGCAGCTCAGCTGCAGAGCATCTCTACAGCAGAAGCACACACTCAGCCAGATGAGAAGCTGACATCAGAGATTTGTGAATCTGAGATTAATTAATAAAAATGTGAACTTCTGTACAGAGCCCTACATGGTATTAGGGACGAACAGATACTGAGCCAGATATTATGGTTGATGCTGATTCATATTCTGGCCAATAACCCATAAATGGAAAATATTATAGTAGTTTAAGTCATGTCTGGTGTAGAAACAGTGTTAAGATAACATGTGCTCTTCAAGTGAGTGTTCTTAAAAGTGGTACATTTTTTATTTAAATAATCTATTGAGATGCCTTGGTGTTGGACAATCTAAATCGTGGAATAGATGGAAATGACTGAAGTCACAAAGAAATTGAAATGGCCACAGATTTTTTCTTCTGTATTGTGACATGCATCTGATCGTAACGCTTTACCAAAATAGAAAAAAGCAGGGCACGGACTTGGTTCTATCAGTTGTTGATTGAATTTTGAAAACAGATAAGATAAACTTGAGCTTGCAGGGACAGGGTCTGTGTGGACTAAATGACTGGAGAAGTCATGAATGTGTCACAAGAGAAAAGTTTATACTGGAATATCAGTTATGACATTTAAACTAAAAATTATGGCCAAATAAAATAAAAAGAAATGAAAATGAAAAAGGAAAAAAAAGAAACACATGGATGAACTGTATAACTGTATTTCTGTCATGACAACTCTTGGAAGGATTGGCATGGTAATGTACATGACAATGATAATGTATTTGGTCTTGGCGGAATAGATCTGCTACACTGCTGCTGCTGCTGCTGCTGTGGTGGAGCAAGTACCGAGACTTGCTACTGCCAATACATCCACAACATGCTGCTGTGAGCACGTAAGAAATACTGCTGCTGCACATATATCATAAATGAAATAACCCCCCATAGCATACATGAATCACCTCGTAGCAGATCTATACAGGTGGAGCTGGGGAAGGTGGAGGGTTTCTGAAGCACGCTGCGAAACTGCTACAACAAGCACTAGTCATATATTTGAATGTTGAGCAGAGAACTCATTGGCTACCGATACAGGAGAGAACCAATCAGCTGTGCCATGTGATAATGATAATGATAATGATAATGATGTCATTAGGTCAGATTGAGTTATGGCGTGTTCCAGGCAGCCCGTAACCCATGTTTTTCCAACCTTCTACCCGTGAAAGTGCACTGGAACGGCAGTCAAACCCGTGACTTCCCACCCGTGAACTCGTTCTAGATCGATGTACTCCCAGGATGTACTCCCAGTTCCGCGCTCTGACGTCACATAGCCTGCGAAACAACAATGGCAGCCCCTACGGATACATTTCCAAATATACAAATAACGTAAAATAAAAGGTATAACAGCTTCTCTTGCCTTATGCGCCGTTTTCCCTCCTCCGTTTCCCTCAATAAACAAGGAGTAAGCACCTTTGGCGATAGAAATGATTGTAAATGAGCATAAGCCCCGTACGGTCTGCCATGCTGGTTTGTTTACATCTAACTACCACAATTCCTTGCGCTCAGGCAGTTTGGCGTGACTTGCCTGGAACGCTACAAAGTCGTGAGTCGTGCTTTGAAGTCGTAACTTACGGGCTCAAAAACCTGCCTGGAACACAGCATTAGACCTATCGGACTGCGCATCTAGAGTTTCATGCCAGAACTCTGTATATATAGGGTGAAAATAATTATTTATGCCGACTTTAAATATCCAATAATGGTCAATACCAATAACTTTTAAAATATTATATTCACAATTGTTCACAATTCTCTGCTGTTGGTTCATGGCCACATCACATGCAGGTAAACAAATCTTTACTTCAGTTTTTTTTTTAATAACTGAATTATTTATTAGCTGCAGTTTCTTTTTAAAACCCCGGGGGTTCATGAATCCCAGTTTGGGAAACTCTATTTATCACTTGTATGTGAAATTATTAAACAAATTAATAAATAAATGAACAACCAAATGTACAAACAAATGTTTTATGAATCAACAGTTGATATGATTTTTGAGCACTTGCTCTTCCATCTCACTCACTAGCTCTGTGGGAGTTTGTGAGGAAGCAGTTGAATAAAACAAAATTCTGAATCAATACACACATCATCCTTTTTCTCAGCCTTCTCCTGTAATGCCTTCAGAAGTACTCAGATCTAAAAGTTCTCAGTGATGCAGGGCACATGAAAGCGACGGAGGTGCATTCAGAGGACACATTAACACACTACTGCAACCAACCTTTGACAAACAATAGTACATCTGTTTACACCACAGCATGCCCCTTGAGAGAGTTCATCCTTAACCGTATGCCATGTGTAACTGTCAGTCAGGTTTGCCCTTGTTGCCAACTCCCTCTCCAAATGGAGCACTGCAATGAATTTCATCCCAGAGTGGCCATCCAGAGCAGCAGGGCTACTTCAGATTGTCTCCACTCTGTGGGGGATAATGGGAAAAAGGGCAGCTCTGGATAGCCCTGCAACAGGATTTCATCTAAGCTGCTAACTGGGTTTATACAGAAAGTGAGGGAAGGTTTTCGGGATGCTTTGCTGGAAATTCACTAAATGCTGTTGCAAACATTACAAACTTCACACATTCAAACACACAGTATACACTAAGAAACTTTTTGGACTGAATACCTGTTCAAGACACTGAGGCCAACTGCAGTCTGGTTAATGTACAGGTGCATCTCAATAAATCAGAATGTCATGGAAAAGTTAATTTATTTCAATAATTCAACTCAAATTGTGAAACTCGTGTATTAAATAAATTCAATGCACACAGACTGAAGTAGTTTAAGTCTTTGGTTCTTTTAATTGTGATGATTTTGGCTCACATTTAACAAAAACCCACCAATTCACTATCTCAACAAATTAGAATATGGTGACATGCCAATCAGCTAATCAACTCAAAACACCTGCAAAGGTTTCCTGAGCCTTCAAAATGGTCTCTTAGTTTGGTTCACTAGGCTACACAATCATGGGGAAGACTGCTGATCTGACAGTTGTCCAGAAGACAATCATTGACACCCTTCACAAGGAAGGTAAGCCACAAACATTCACTGCCAAAGAAGCTGGCTGTTCACAGAGTGCTGTATCCAAGCATGTTCACAGAAAGTTGAGTGGAAGGAAAAAGTGTGGGAGAAAAAGATGCACAACCAACCGAGAGAACCGCAGCCTTATGAGGATTGTCAAGCAAAATCGATTCAAGAATTTGGGTGAACTTCACAAGGAATGGACTGAGGCTGGGGTCAAGGCATCAAGAGCCACCACACACAGACATGTCAAGGAATTTGGCTACAGTTGTCACATTCCTCTTGTTAAGCCACTCCTGAACCACAGACAACGTCAGAGGCGTCTTACCTGGGCTAAGGAGAAGAAGAACTGGACTGTTGCCCAGTGGTCCAAAGTCCTCTTTTCAGATGAGAGCAAGTTTTGTATTTCATTTGGAAACCAAGGTCCTAGAGTCTGGAGAAAGGGTGGAGAAGCTCATAGCCCAAGTTGCTTGAAGTCCAGTGTTAAGTTTCCACAGTCTGTGATGATTTGGGGTGCAATGTCATCTGCTGGTGTTGGCACATTGTGTTTTTGAAAACCGAAGTCACTGCACCCGTTTACCAAGAAATTTTGGAGCACTTCATGCTTCCTTCTGCTGACCAGCTTTTTAAAGATGCTGATTTCATTTTCCAGCAGGATTTGGCACCTGTCCACACTGCCAAAAGCAGCAAAAGTTGGTTAAATGACCATGGTGTTGGTGGTCTTGACTGGCCAGCAAACTCACCAGACCTGAACCCCAAAGAGAATCTATGGGGTATTGTCACGAGGAAAATGAGAAACAAGAGACCAAAAAATGCAGATGAGCTGAAGGCCACTGTCAAAGAAACCTGGGCTTCCATACCACCTCAGCAGTGCCACAAACTGATCACCTCCGTGCCACGCCGAATTGAGGCAGTAATTAAAGCAAAAAAGCCCCTACCAAGTATTGAGTACATATACAGTAAATGAACATACTTTCCAGAAGGCCAACAATTCACTAAAAATGTTTTTTTTTTATTGGTCTTATGAAGTATTCTAATTTGTTGATATAGTGAATTGGTGGGTTTTTGTTAAATGTGAGCCAAAATCATCACAATTAAAAGAACCAAAGACTTAAACTACTTCAGTCTGTGTGCACTGAATTTATTTAATACACGAGTTTCACAATTTGAGTTGAATTACTGAAATAAATTAACTTTTCTACGACATTCTAATTTATTGAGATGCACCTGTATATACATTACAGTTCAAAAGTCTCTTAAACATTCTCATAATCAATAATACAGTAAAAAAAACCAGGATTTATTTGAAACAGAAATATTTTGCAACATTATAAATGTCTTTAGTGTCACTTTTTATCAATTTCTTGCATCCTTGCTGAAAAAAAAAAAAAAATCTTGAAAAAAAGAGATTCTTACTGACCCTAAACTTGTGAATAGTAGTGTACATGCTCGACAAAGCTGAGCTACAATCACATTATCAAGGTACATTTATCAAGGTCCAAATTCATAAAAAAAACTGACTGTTAACATTTCAATCGAGCTAAAGAGTGTAAAGGTATCATGAAACCAAAGTTGTGGCAGACTTCACAACCATATTGTGATGTACTTTCAAGCTAAACGGTTTTCTAAATTAAAAAAAAATAAATAAAAAATTGAAGGGTGGTGCTTGATTTTAGCCATCATTTGATGATTGGACAGCAGCAGAGTCATTTCACGGGAAGAGCACATTTTTATGAATTTTGATTAAATATTAGAAGGTCAAAAAACTGTATTTTTTTAATAAACAGATTAATTTTTAAAGCAAGGTTGATTTTAATTTTGGTCTGAAAAAAAGTTTAGACTGACTGAAGTCAAACTTTTCAAAGAACATGTGGACATACTTATTGTATCACTCACAAAGAGTTCTGGTTATTTTTTTCAGTTCCAGTGTTGCTAGATTCAGCAGGAAACTGTTCAGGTCTGCGTGGAATGTGATATGACAGAGGGTCATTTCATATAAGCCTGTCAGGACTCATTTTGTTACCCTAGTGACATGTCTGTTTATGGCTGTCAGAGTTCCAACACCCTTCTGCCATTTTCCTACCAACACTGAAGATTCTCTCCTGCAGACTGTGATGGGCCTTGAATGAAAGGATCTGTGTTTGAACAAAATAACAAAATGACTTGTTGCATAGCGAAAGAAGGAGAAGCACGAGTTAAATACTCACATGAAGGTGGATTAACAAAATACTTCTGTGCACACACACACAGAAATTCAGAGATCTCCTGCTGATCAGGCCTCCCTGCTGTGGTCAGAGACTTGATGCAGGCTCTCTGTGTCTTTATGATGTTGCAGCAAATAAAGAGGGATGAGAGATGAGGGGGAGGTTGGGTACATGAGGAGCAGAAAGCTGAGAGAAAAGATGTAGGGGTTCTTAACATGACCTTCTTATCCTGAAGTCCTACCAAAAAATATGAAGTTTTTAATCTTTCTCTGCCCCTTGTTCCTCAGAATCTGCTCTATTCTCTCTCTCTTTTTTTTTTTTTTTTTTAAAAAGTACAAAGATTGTACCTTTGCTATTCAATGGGGCAGTATACTCAAGGTACACCTTTGTACCTTATCTAACCACAAAGGTGTATGTACCCATAAGATACTAATATGCGCCATTTGGGGGTACAAAAAGGTACTTTGAGGGTACTGCCCCAGTGCCAACTAGTTACAGCTACTGTACATTTTTTTTCTGACTTTGAGTTGTCATACCATTTCAAGCAGTGTCAGTAATATCATTCAGTTTAACATGCTAAACTATATGAAAGAACATTTCTAATTGTTTTATATAAATAAATACACATGCATTTTAGGACCTTCTATTACTATAGAGACATGTAATATTTGTGCTTAATTATTTTTAAAATACCTCAAGTTAGTTAAGGGAACTACAAAAAAACAAAAAGGTGATTACAAATTATGGGGGAAAAATGGTGACCGCGGGTAGTCTGCAGGTTAAAGAGATTCCCAACAAAGGGTAAAACCACGGAAAAAACACGATTGGGCTAGTTTTGCATAGCAATTGGGCTATTTTTGTTTCGCAAACCTGGCAACCCTGCAAAAGATGGATATATATTTATTTTGAAATTTGCTTGCACAAAATAAACGGTCTGAAATACAAAAAATCAGATATCAGCCAATATTGAAAGCAATATTGATAAAATAAATAAATAAATAAATAAATAAATATTATCAATATACTAGGCATCTTTAAATATTCAAAAATATACCAAATATACTAAAATACTGAGCATCCTAAAAAGAAAAAGATTAGATTAGATTACACAAATGTTTCTTTATAGTGGAAAAATGTTCCTTAAATTATTAAAACGTTCTTGACACTAAGAAAAAAAAGAGCTGTTTATTGAAAGGTTCTCTGCACGATCCAAAATGGTTCTTGTATGGCATGAACCATGGAGTGTAGGAACGTGATGTAAAGAAATGGCGGCATAGTTACATTTTGAACACTTTAAATCATTATATTTCCCCCCTGCACAAGGACAAGCACACATGCTGTTCATCCCCCTGCCCAGCTCACTCAAGACCACACCATTAATCCAGGCAGAGCTCCATTATGCTCCAGCCGCTCAGCCCACTCCTGTGAGGAGCACAGCATGTTCATCAGCTCTTTGGCGCTATAACCTCAGGCCTGGACACGGTGATCTGCCCCCACTACAACCCAGAGGTGCAAAATCTATCCCAACACCCTATTAGATATTTAAAACCAGCTAATCCTCCTGCACCTTCAGTATACATCTACATGAAAATCTATGAAACCATACTGTTACAAGAAGCAGCTGAGCTTTCTCAAAGCCACGTTTCCTTATCTTAGGCTGCTGCATACAATACATTCAGTGTCTGGAGAATGATCAGTGAGCCCTGATGTTTGACCTCTGACCCCAAGGCTGGTTATCTTTGACACCACATGTCCCATCCCATCTACATTACATTTTCACAGCCATAATTAACACCACTGGGCTTTTACATACGCCTTCTACGGGAAGAAATAAAGAGTGTGTGCCTTCATAAATATTTACTGTATGGCATTAAATTTTAAGGTGTTGAAAATACTGTCCTACAAAAGTTCCTTGTACAGTGTACTGTAAAGAACAATCAGAGGGTTGTGCTTATGCTGCTTTGTGAAGAGCAATGGCAATGTAATTGTTACTGAACATACACACACACACACAATTAAATGTTATTTCTGTTCTGAATGACAAATGCACTGTAAAAAATAAAAAATAAAAAAATAAAGTTTACAGTGCATTTGTCATTCAGCACAGAAATAACACAATTTGAGGATGACAAAATGTGGTGTAGCCAAATGGACAAATCCAGACATTTCAGAAATTAACATAAAAAAGGAATTAAAATAATTAGGCTAATCTCCCAAATTTTAGAAGTTCTTTCTGAGTCTTTACTATTAAGATATCATCTCAATCTAAGAATAAATATATATTTTTTTTCTTTCTTTCTTTCTTTTTTAATGCAACGCAAGAAGCAGCAGGGTATAACAACAAACACATTAACAAAATGGGCAACATGTCACTTATAGGCTACAAAATTCAACATTTATATTTACATAAAACAAGAAAACTAGATAAATTAAAGATGCAAAGCCATTTGTAAAGTGTATACTGTGGTCAGACATTGGAAAAGACATGCTCTTATGGTGATTAATGAACAGAATTATTCCTGTCTGAAAATCTAACAAGGATGCATTAATCAATACTAGCCAGAAACTAACAGCCTGTTGAAACACTTTCACACAGAACATCAACAGGCATAAGTGAGGTGCAAATGAATGTGCCTGATCTTCTCTAAGCATTTGGCTTCATTCTGCTGCATTATAAGAGCAATTCACCAACCACACAGCCTTTCATAGATGAGCTCACCTGAGCCCAAGCAATAAAGCAGCTTCAAAAAGTCCCTCTGCCCCCCGAATTATTTATAGGCTACTTAATTTCGCATTTGGTGAATATTGTACCGCTGGCTCTCGATGATGAGCTGGAGAATTGAATTATATTGATGTGATTGCTGACTCTGCAGTTGCTGGGGGTCACAAATGGCGCGTAATATCAGCCCTCTGTTCAGGGGAAACTCACAAAAATACATTATCGTTCGACAATAAAGGCAACTTACCGAGAATCCAGCCCAAAAGGGACACGAATGTCTCACCCTCGGAGATGTAGTGAGGGCCAAAGCGGCGAAACTGACAGCCAAAATCAGACTCCCGAGCACCATCTGTGAAACTCCCAGAGAAAGCATGATGCGAGTCCGGGTTCGAAACTCCCTCAGCCGCGAGAGGCTGCGGGACACAGATACCGGGCTCAGAGACCGACCCCTCGGCATTGCACTGACAGGCATGGTCACGACTAAACAGTTTAATTGAAACCAAAACTTGGGTTAAATCAGCGGGCTTCGGGTTTACAGGACACCTCTGGGTTCAGTCGCTCCGACATACACAACGTAAAACCGAATTCATAGCGTGTTGCCAAGACGCGCAGACCGTCATCCCGTTACAATGTCCTGCTCTCAGTGGAAGTGCGCTGTTTTCAAGCAGGTGTCTCAACTAGCGTTATCCAAAATCATTTCAGTAAGACAGTGAGGTAAGCTCTGCGTAAACGCGCGCTGTATGGTCGCCAGCTTCGAGGAAACGCACGGGATAGGTGATCCATCAAATCCGTTCACAGCCGTGACAGTCCCTTAATGAAATCTCTCACGGCTCTGAACGGAGAACGT
This sequence comes from Spinibarbus caldwelli, assembly GCA_039654775.1. Lineage (NCBI taxonomy): Eukaryota > Metazoa > Chordata > Actinopteri > Cypriniformes > Cyprinidae > Spinibarbus > Spinibarbus caldwelli. The sequence continues at coordinate 17,555,163 of CM077220.1, read as the reverse complement.
GTAAATAATAAAGCTCGCGAACTTCACATCGATCGCGCGTATGTGACGCGGTTTGAGGTTCCACGACGCGTTCGATTCCAGAGTAACAATGTTCGTTCGAATCTTGAACCGCAGCAGCAGCAGCCGCCGCAGCCTCGCGCTAGTAGTCTGTCAGTTAGATGTGTGAGCAGGTGCTTGAGTAGAGGAGAGGAGAGCAGAGGAGATGGACTGACGTGCCGCCATATGTAGATTCAGATAGATGGATGCGGGCAATGAACTCATTCGTGGAGCCATAAAAGCCAGAGTCCGTGAATGGATATAATGAGCCTACTCAATCTTACTTATTATTCATATTGCTACTTTTCATTAAACGGGCTTTAAGATTGAGCCTTTGCGTTTGGTTAATATGCCATTTAAGCAATGTCACAGGAGAAAGAGTGCTGCTATACTTAATATTAGCAAGGCTCTTATCAGAAATTCAGTACTACTGCACCATTGTGATGATAGTTTAATAAAATTAGTAACTAGAATCCGGCATCCGTTTCAGACCAAAACTGGCTTCAAGCTTCATGTGTCACCAAGCAACGCACAAAATGAAAGCAGGTCTGGAACTGGAACCTGTGTGAATGGAATGGAACGGAGCGACTGAGATTTCCCCTTCCTCAATCAAGGCGTTCTGTATTGGTTCCGCTGAATTCCATTCCGGATTTTCACTTTCACTCCTCTAAACTAGAGAGAGAAACCCGTTCAGAGCTATCATGGAGCGAAAAAAAAGCCAACCATTTAACTTTTAAAAACGCGCTCCTCGCTATAACAAAATGACTCCGCGTCGGTTTGTTTGATAAAGCACAATGTTTCGACTAAAAAGCTATTCACCGACCTACTCCTGTCTAGATCTTCATAAACACGCAGAAGCGAAACGATACAAACACTGAAAGAATCATCTCTGTTGGTGCCCACTGATCCGCCAATCAAAAGGTTTGTTTTCGGCCAATCAGATTTGCGGACGAGAAAAGTTGTGTGTCAATAAAATGTATTAAATTTATATAATTCCATCAGCAACATTTATGACCAAAATAGACTTCTGAGTTTGTATAAAAATAATGCAATGTAAACGAGCTCTCTATACATTAAAATGCAGACTGATTTAATTTGAACATTTCTTGGTTGGAGAAAACAGTCACATGTCCAGACCTGTTTAATTCCAGTTTACCCTTCTGAAAGATCGCCAAAGCTTCTTGAAAGGAACGATGTTAAACATATCATAATATAGGCCTACGCAGATACAGCTAACATTACCATATTGGGTTCATGTAATATTTACAAGGTCTATAGTTATAGCTCTGTCTCACATAAATCATTACATACATAAACAGCAGTCACAGAGGAAAACCCAGAGCCCCATTTTTAATAATTAACTTATAAGCTATAAAATTGCAGCTTTCAAAGTATGACACGTCATGAAACAAAAGTTCGAAGAGATCTACATTTATCATTCCCTTTCCCCCACAATTGCCTCATAGTAAAATAATAACACTTTGAAACTTTCTATAGTGTTAAACAACTCTGACTGTAATGAAACACATACTTCACTTTTTATTATTTCTTGAAACAAGGCACGCAGTTTCATTGGGTATTAAAGGAGTAGATGTGACCACTTAGCTGGGCCTGATTTCACAAATCGATTAAAGCTACAGTATCATTACAATCAGTTTTATAATCGCGGTCAAACGCAATGAAGGAGTGTGCACAATAAAGCATTTGCGCCATCTGCAGGCCACAGAGTGTCACTACACATTATACTGCAGCGTGCTGTCGCAGTGAGACACATTTTCAAAGTCACCTTACTCCTATATAACGGGACACTGTAATCTTTATGCAAATGATTTTTGTTTTGCAGCTACAACTACAAAAATCCACAATAAAATAACACCGTGTATTTTAAAAATGATTTTATTTTTAATACAGTGGCATACTGGAAATTGTGCTGAAAAGGGAACAAACTCTGCCACATGTGAATAGCTAATGACCAGTCAAAGCTGTTATATTGTCTAAAGAAAAAAAAGAAAAGTCTTCCGGTGTGCCATAATAAATCGTCTATTAGTACAAAAATACATTTCAGGACACACAATATAGCATCCAGTATCACAAATAAATGCGTGGGACAAATTTCGAGCACACCTTTTAAAAGAAACAGGTTTTGAGAATAGTTTACATCAAGCACTTTCTTTCGTAAATAAAGAATAAAAAGAAGGTTATCATTAAAAACGCTTATATTTAGTGTGTATCTGTAGAAAATGTGATATTATTACTGCTAAGTACACATTCCAAGGCTCAAGGGTAGAACCAGAATACAAAGACGATCGTTTTCATTTCATTCATCCTCTTTTATAAATGTTTCCCCCCTTAAGTTTTATACAAAATAAAGACATACAAAATAAAGTCATTTACAAACCAATAATGAAGGCAATATGCTAGCTTTATGTACAGCCAATTGATCTCCTTCCATCTTTTATTTGTGTTTCTCTTCAAAGGTCACGTGCATAGCAGATAAAAAGAGAAAACCTGTTCTTATCCTTTACGCTGTTATGCTTGTGTGCAACACCCAGGTTTATTTGTACAGCAGGTTGACAAAAATGGCAAAAAGACAACTTCAGTTTCTTCATAATTTATCATTACAACAACTTAGCAAAAAGAAACCACAAAGGTTTTTGTTATTGAAAAAAGTGTCGTTTCAGATAAGGCATCACTGCTTTAGATGGAGTGAGTGAGAGAGAGAGAGAGAGAGTGAGAGAGTGAGGAAGAACCTGGGAGAGAAAGAGGGGAAAGGAGAGAGCAGCGTTCTTCACACCTGAGTCAAAGCACGTGCATAGATCTCGACACAGCAGGAATGTTCCAGTGCTCAAGTTCACAGGTCTGTGAGGAGGCTAGTGGTGTCTACAAAGGAGCTATTTAAAAAAGGTGAGCCTTAGGTGACACGTCCTTGGCTAGAAAACTTCATCCTGTATTATTCTTAAGATGCCGAGATTCTCTCCGAGATTCTCACTTACGCACGCAACTAGCACTGATCCTGCACCTTGACATGATAAAAGTCAGGAAATGTGCCAGATGTACACTTCAACTGCTCGATTGAAAAGCCTAGAACTGGAATTCGATATTCTAGAAAAGTTGCACTATACATGAGAATCATAACATTATAGTGTGCATACTATATGAAGTTAAAATACACTTGCAGATTAATATAGTCTATACGTTTAAGTAGCCTAGACTGAATGGAAGAACCTAATAAATCCTTGAAAAAAATAGACAACACAACTTAATGTGTCGCAAAATATTACAGTTGGCTTACAGTGTGAGTATTAGTTGGTCAGTGGCACAGAGCATGCAGTCCATCGATGGTTAATGTCTGTTTTTGTTATCCTCCAAAGCCTTTAAAAGCACTTAAAACAAGAAGAGGAGGAAGAAGTAAAAATGAAGAGGATGATGAGGAGATTAAAACAGCACTTCATTGAATGTAACCCTCTCTCCAAGTCTCAGAGGTTACCGTAAACAAAGCCAGAGCACAGTCAGGAGACCCTTCATTTAGTGTCACGTAGCGCCTTCATCTTGTGGAAGTGTGAGAGAGTGTGTGTGTGTGTGTGTGTGTGTGTGTGTGTGTGTGTGTGTGTGTGTGTGTGTGTGTTTATAAGGGGAAGGTCCTCTCTCCTTCAATCTGGTTCCACATTCACTAATGGGACCTGCTGTTGCCCTCCTCAGAAATGGTCAATAAGCACAGACACACAGTTGGCTCCAACCAGGTAGTTGGGATCCCCAGGGAGAGATTTATTCTGCCAACTCTTAGGATCACCTGGATAAACAGAGAAAATATAGATGAATTTTTGTTTTTTTAGTAAGAAATGAATACGGTTATTCAGCAAGAATGCATTAAACTGATCAAAAGTAACAGTGAAGACATTTTTTTTTTTTACAAAAATTAATAATAATAATATTTATATTTCAAAAGAAATGCTATAATGCTATTTGAACTTTCTATTCATCAAGTAATGGAAAATTTTTTATACAAGTTTAAACAAAAATATTACACAGAATAACTTTTTATCTTATGATACTAATAAATGATTCTTAAACACCAAATCAGCATATTACAATGATTTCTGAAGGATCCTGTGACACTAAGGACTACACTTTAAATATATTCAAATTGAAAACAGTTATTTTAAATTATAATAATATTTCACAATAATACTGTTTTTACTGTATTTTGATCAAATAAATGCAGCCTTGGTGAGCATAATAGACTTCTTTCACAAACATTTAAAACATCATCTATATCATATGTTAGATACATGCATAAATAACAGCAAAATGTATTAATTAAATGTTGAAAAAGGCTGCATGCGTGCTTCCTTTCTAGTCAGATCCACTACTCTAAAGCCAACAAAACACTACCAAAAATCTAACATCAATGGTGCGACTGTGGAGAGGGTGAGCAGCACCAAGTTCCTAGGTGTGCACATCACAGAGGACCTTTCCTGGACCAACAACACTGTAGCACTGGCCAAGAAAGCACAACAGCGTCTCTACTTCCTCCGCAAACTGAGGAGAGCCAGAGCCCCGGCCCCCATCATGTACACCTTCTACAGAGGCACCATCGAGAGCATCCTTACTAGCTGCATCACTGTGTGGTATGGCGCTTGCAACGCGTCCTGCCGCAAGTCACTTCAACGCATAGTGAAAGCAGCTGAGAGGATCGTTGGTGTCTCTCTCCCCTCCCTCCAGGACATCTACAACACCCGTCTCACCCGCAAAGCCCTCTGCATTGCAGGTGATCCCACCCACCCGACACACAGCTTCTTCAGTCTGCTGCCATCAGGGAGGAGACTGCGGAGTCTCCAGGCCAGGACCAGCAGACTGAAGGACAGCTTCATCCATCAGGCTGTCAGGAAGCTGAACTCCCTCCCGACCTTGCCCCCCCTCCCCTCTTTTGCCCCACGCACCACTGAACTCTGACCCTCCAACCCCCCCCTCCCTTTCCCACTTACAAACTGTGACCCGCACTAGTCACTTTGTGCAGCATTGGACTGATCACTACCCCATCCAGCATTGACTGCAAACTACCTCCTAGGTCAGTTTAATTAAGACTGTTCTCTGAGCTCTTTAGCTCTTCATCACTTTAACACTGATAAGCTCTTTTGCACTACACTCATTACATCTGCACAGTTTTTTTTTTGCACTACACCCATTATATCTGCACAGTTTTGTTTATTTAATGGTTGCACTATCTGCCATGTGCCTTACGCCACTTTAACTATCTCTTTTTTACAATGTCCTTATTGCATATCTGTATAGTTTGTATTTATATATATTTAAACTGTAACTATCTGTTTTTTACATTACTGTTAGTGTTTAGTGTTAACTGTATGCACCAAGGGTCTGAGAGTTACGCAATTTCAATTCTCTGTATGTATGTGCTGTACATGTGGTGGAATTGACAATAAAGCTGACTTTGACTTTGACTTTGACTTTGATAAAACAAAACACACATTTGGAGAAACATAACCTTCATAAAAATATTAAGTTACCTCACGTTATTTTATAGCATATTTCAACAGCTGTAACAGCATAATATTGTGCTATTATTTTAGCCCTTGGTTTGCATGAGGAAAAGAGAGGAGCGTAGCAGGACGCTTAGAGATAAGACAGGCTCTCAGCATGCGTTATTTGTTCTGACAGAGATAATCAACAGAGCCAGAGCAAGAACCAATAAGCTCGTAGCCTAAGGTGCTGTAATGCATAAGAAGAACAAAGTTGTTTTTCCATTCATCAAGGTGAAGTGTGTAATTTCGGCACCACCAGCGACACTAAACAGAAGTAAAAAAAAAAAAAAAAAAAAAAAAAAAGATTGATTGTCAAACACAAACAGATTATAGTTCTGTTTGGTTTTGTGGTACACAAATTACACACTTTACTCATTAGAATGAAAATAATGGCTACTCTACAATTGTGCATATACTTAGATGTCTTGTAGTTCATTTATAAATCTATAAGGACCTGAGGATTTCAGTGCCCTTTTGTACTCCACTGTGAGCTCCATCAGAACATCTTTGTTAAATCAGTTAGGTAAACTCTCTTTACAGGAAAGTGCAGGGAAATTTGCCTTGAGCTACGGATAAACAATAGCCTTGTTTTAAAATATGCAGATTAGAGGCAAAGGCCTGTAATGGTTTTGGAATCTCTGCAATCTCTCCACTGCACAATCAGAACGAGAGGTTCATTCGGAGGCTAATTCAGGGCAGTGCCAGGTTTACCAATAAGAGTTATTTAGAGACGAATGAGTGGAAAGAGAGAGAGAAATTAAGACTTAGGGAAAAACATTTGCTGTTCTCCAATAGCGGGATGAAGGCAATTCCAGCATCTCTGCATATTTAGACATTTGGGTGGCTGTGTGAGAATCAGTTTAAAGTACAAACAATGTGAGTGAATTATGATTAATAGAAGTGAATTCCCATTCATGAAATCATGAGACCCAAATGAAGATGGAAAACCTATTTTTTACTAATGTTCATCTGCAGATCTGTGATTATTCAACTAATCTCAAGAGAGAAATTGAGTGATTCAGTGTCCCGATCGAGAAGACACAAAGGCCTAAAACATAAATCTACCCAGTGAAAACAGCTTTAGATCTACAGTACTCAAACCGAGCACAATGCGAAATTTGTTGGCCCTTGCAAAATACAAACCATCTGCCAAAACAAATTTACTTTCTTTAATGCAAAATGTCCATTCATTACAACACTGGAGATTACAGTGGATATTTATTTTTTAATATGTAGTTTTTTTTATTTATTCCCTTATATACAATACAATATACAATACCATTAAAAAAAGTTTAGGATTAATTTAAAATAAATGTCTTTTAATTTTATATATTTTAAAATATAATTAAAAAATGTAATTTATTCCTGTGATAGCAAAGCTGTATTTCCTGCAGCCATTACTCCAGTCTTTAGTGTCACATGATTCCTCAGAAATAGAAAGTTGATCATTAGAAAGTTCAAAAGAACAGCATTTATATGAAATAGAAATCTTTTGTAATATAATTATCTTCACTGTCACTTTTGCTCAATTTAATGCATCCTTGCTGCACAAAAAAAAAAAAAAAAAACATCTTACTGACCCCACATTTTTAAATGGTAGGAGAACAGTTTTATTGTGCTTTAAGGGTGAATTGTCACAAAGGAAAATTGATTTGATTGTCGAGCTAAAATTGACACTTGATTTAAATATACCTTAAATATACCACATAAATACATGAGCAGACTGGAGTGAGCGAGTCAGTGAGATACGCTATATGAGTGGAAAATAAAAAATAAGTCAACAAAAAATTAGTGATATGGAGTTGTGAAAACAAGAAAATGCATAATGAAAAAAAGGCCCACAACCAAACAAGATGTCACAAAGCCATCCCAAACGACCCCAAAAAGGACAGAGAGAGGACAGCATACCCGACGAGGAGTCGGAGGATTTTAGAGCAAAAGACCAACCATCAGGGGTCATAGACGCACAGTGAGGTAGGCGGAGCTCCACTGGCTTCTGGAACTTCAGACCGTGGGGACCACACATCACCAGAGGACTCAGCAGAGTTTCACCTGGAAACAAAAACACTTTCCTTTAGCATTTACTCTACACACATAACAACATGAAGTATAAAACAAACAGGGAAACATCCCATCAAGCTATAAATTTAGTACTGATAATCTCACTTGCATTTTGAGTATGGGTTAACTGAAAAGGGGGGGGGGGGGGTATTACTGTATTACCAAGTGTTTTTCACAGACCAGAGGAGAGAGACAAAAATGTCACAATCTTCTGACCCTCGAGTTAAAAGATGCGTGACTGACCTTTCTCTTTGTCCAGAGGTGGCAGGATGCTGTTATCACGACACACTTTGAAGTAGAGCTCTTGCTCCACACCGTCAGGAATGGCTCCCTGGGGGATAATGATGCTCACTCCTGTCTCAATGGAGCTCAGGACCCCGCCGTTATTGTTGAAGATGCCCCGTGCCGTCGCCACCACCGTGTGGCTGTCATCATCATCGTCATCCTCCAAAGCACTTGGGCTGGTAAAAGAAAGAAAAACAGATCAACCTTATTTTTAATCTGATTTTCAATTTCAGATTTTCTTTATTGTTAAAAAAAGAAAAGAAAAATCAAGCTATAGCAGAGATGTAATATCAGTAGACAAATATGTAGTTCTACTGATTGTGATAATGGATCTTTCTGCTTTGTTTTGTTGGCTACTATCCTAAATGTATTTGATATTCAATATTTATTTAAAAAAAAAGTTAAACATTTTTTGAAAGAAAAAAAAATAAAAATACAGTATGGATAAAATGTCTACTTACCAAAAAACATGCAAGCATGACAATTACAGAGCTAGTTTTTACTATACCTGACAGGTATTTCCTTAGGTACAGCGTTGATGTTGTTGTGCTGGTATTTGGGTTTCTGGCCCATAGTGCGAGTGAAGGTGTCCAGGCCGCTGTCGGGGTCTATCGGCTGGGGTGAGCTCTGTGGTTTGGTTGTGGTACTGATGGGAGCTTTCACATTATCTGTTTTATTTTGAGAGTCATTAGGCAGGAGGTTGTGGTTGAACTTTGGGCTGTCAAACTTGCGCTCGAAGGGTCTTGCAGAGGTTGTGTACGGCTTGGGCACAAAACGGTTGTAGCTGGACGTGGCATTGCTGTTGGTCTTTGGAGGTTCACCGGTGCCGTTAACAGATTTCTCTGGGAAGCTTTTCTGAGGCACGTAAGTGCTCTGGACTGTGTCTTCATGATTGGGAGGCTTCACTTTGGGAGATCCATGTGGGGCGAGAGGTGGAGTGACTGTGTGAGAGAGCATGTGAAAATATGCGTGTACAAATTTGGAAGTTTCTTTACAGAGAGAAAATAAGCTCCTTTGACACAGAGTTCAGATTTGTTTTAGTCATTATATTCATTTTTGATGACAATTTAGTCAATATTTCATTTAAAATATTTAAAATAATTTCTATTTTAAAAATGTAATTTATTCCATTATTCCAGTCTTCAGTCTCCTTCAGAAGTCATTCTGTTCTAATCATTCTAATCATTATCATCAATGTTGAAAACAGTTGTTCTGCTTAATATTTTTTGAGGAAATATGTATGTATTATGCTGTAGGAAGGAGCATATACGATCATTTTTCCATTAATCACGTACCTGCGGGTTTGGGCAGGGTTGGGGGTGGGACAGCTGGGTTAGCTGGAGCCACAGGGTTGAACTTCTCCACTGACTCTGCCCTGTAGCAGAAAGCAGACAAAGTCATCAAGATTTAAACTTAAAGCCATATATTCTGCCATCATGTTCACTGCCATCTAAATATATATTACAAATCCAAGGAAAAAAGTCTAATTTAATAAAACATAACACTTTACCTAGATGCAAATATACACATTTTATCAAAACCTGGTAAAACAAAAACATAAAACAGAGTTACATTAAGTATGATAAAGTATTTGAACATGTACCTGGGGTAGTACCCTGGTTGGGTCTGGGGTTGGGTTGGCTTGATGGCAGGTGCCAGCTGTGCTGAGGGTTTGCTGTCAAAGCTTCGGCGGTCAAAGTAAGACAGCTGTTTCCTGTAGTACTCCTCATCCTCATCAGGGTCATTGTTATCCGAACGAATGATTTCATCTGTTGCTTTAGGCTGGGGCTGCTGGGGCTCTGGAGATCTAACAGAGGAAAGAAGTATGTGTGCCTTAAAATGCTTGACGAATAGAATACTGTTGAGGTAATGACAATGTCAACAAAAGTGCTCCACTAATCTGAACCTCATAAAATATTTCAACTTCAGTATCACAAGAAAGCCTAGTGCATAAAGAATGGCCAAATTTAGCCTCATCATGGATATTTAGAATCAGTATTTGACTATTTCACCACTAGATGGAGAGCTAGAACTAACTTCATTATTATGGCTAATGCCACTGGGGACAGTAAGAAAAAAAAAAGCCTGTTATGCTCAGCAAGGCTAAATTTATTTAAGAAAAAATACAGTAAAAACAGTAATATTGTGAAATATCTTTCCATATATTTTAAAATGTAATTTATTCCTGTAATGGCAAAACTGAATTTTGTAAACTGTTATAAATTTGTTCAGGTTTCTTTTATGAATAAAATAACATTTAAAATAACATTTTAAATATAAATCTTTTGCAACATTACAAATGTATTTAGTCACTTTTGATCATACTGATGCATCCTTGCTGAAAAAAATACAAATTCATAAATAAAATTAAAAAATTCCTTTAACTTTTGAAAGGTAGAGTATGTTGTGGTTTGATGCTTTCTTTTTATCTATAAAAAGAAAGCATCAAACCACAACATACACTACAAATACACTGTATTCTAATGGCTGCAGATTTGATTTATACTTTATGTGCTAGTTCATTACCTAAAGGCCTTCTCTTGATCCAGGTTACTTAAAGAATTGGCTTTGGGCACAGAGGCAGTGCCAGGTTTAGGCACCATGTCCACAGGCTAAAGGAAGCAGAAAGATTAACATTAATTAACATTAATAATTCAGCCTGTAGAGTGTATATTTAGTTAGTATATTTAGTATGTCAACTCACCCTAATACCAGAGTCTGCAGACTCTCTTGCTCTGTCCACAGACACGGATCGCTTGTTCTCAAACATTTTAACCCTTGTAAGCACAGACTGGGGCTTCATGGCTGGGTCATCCTCTGCCTCAGCTGGAGGAGGAGGAAGCACAGGTTCCACTGGCGGTGAGCTGGACTGAGGTTTATGAGGGGTCACAGAGGCCTCAGAGTTCATGTAGCCCCTCTGTGGCCTCTGGGATGGGTCACAGTACTGTTGTTTGGGGGGTTCAGGGGAGCGGGAGGAGGCTTGAGTACGAGGGAGTGCTTCCTGGTCATACTGTGGGCGCGCAGGGGGCGGTTCATCATGTCGGATCGGTCCAGGGCTGGGTTTGCCATAGCGAGGTCGACTGGAGTCATAGCCTGTGTCATGTCGCATCTGAGGGTGACCGTACATGCGGTTCAGACCATCCTCATAGGGCATATGAGGGTCGTATCCAGAGGTTTGGTCATACGGGGCCCACTGCTCATCGTACGGAGGCACGCTGCTGTCAAAATGTAGGTGGGGGTCAAAGTTACGAGCCTTCGGTTCCATGTAGCCCCCATCGTAGCGGTAGGGCTGATGGTCATAATCTCTGTATGGCTTGTCTTCCTGGTAGAGGGGCTGCTGGGGGTTGTAGTTGGGCTGCATAGGGTTCTGGTTCACCTGCACCGGCTCGTTGTTATGATAGATATCCTTCTTGTACATCTGTTGATAAAGCCAAAGAAGGATATTTATAAATGACTTGTAAAAAGATTCATAAATAATCTCTAAACCACAGCAATCAATTGAATGAAACGGCAGAAACCAGAAGTGATTAATATTCGGATTAAATGTTGAAGAATGAAGCACAGAGTCAGCAGAGAGACCTGCAATAGAGGAAGACTCAGAGTGGGCAGTTATTGAACAGGTCAAAATGGAGGCAGCCATCACACAAATAGTTTCAGAGTTTAAGAGAGATTAAATGATTCATAACACGCCAAGCTGCAAAAACATTGGGGTAAAATCAGACTGAAAAATCCCACTGAAAAAGAAATATAAAAAACAATTTGCTTTAAACAATAAAAAGTATTTTGAGACGTAGCCTTTTAGGAACAATAACAGTCCAGTCTGTTAGACACAGAATCACAACTCTAAGCCAATGTTGAACCCAGCATTAATCTATTATTGAAGCCAGCATTAATTACTACTTAAAAAAGTATTTTTTGTCAGTGATAATGAGGAAATAAACATGGCCACAATTTTAACTAAAACGAAAGAATGATTTATAATAAAACATGGCCAAAAAGTCATGGAAACGCATGGCCACAATATGTATTTTTTTGCATGTCCATAGTTTTTTTTTTTTTTTTGCACTTTCTTGTCAATGAAATGTTTTTGTCAACTAAAATTAGATAGCAATTTTAATCAGAGCAAAACGGACACACTAATAAATATGAAAATTAAAATTTAAAGAATGCTTTCGACAGAAAAAGTATGAATAAAACTAAGAATGAAAAGTGGTTAAGCCGTACTCGTATGTTGTAAACAACAAGGCTACCTTTCAAAGTCATAACAGGAGGGGGAAAAGATACAAAGTTTTAAATATAGGTCAAAATAAGCTTTAAATCATTTCATCACATTCAATGCACCACTAATATTCACTAGCTCTACTTCAACAAGCAAAAACAGAAAATTAAACCCATGCAAGAGTAGGCATGCAACAGTGGGGACCTGGGCTTGCCTGAAGCTACATGAACTATGATCTGATGCAGCAGGCCTCTGTCGTACCCACAGTTGTTTAAGAACACACACACACACATTCACAGAAGGAGAACAGACGCTCTCTTAAACAGGCACACAGCGCACATGCAAGAGCTGGAGGAAAGCACTGCAGCACACAGGCAGGCTAGACGGCGATAAGAGAGGGCACCGGGCTCGGGCGTTAAGTGGGCCGGTTTCAGTCCAGAGCAGGGTGGCTAGCGAGGTACCTTGGACTCTGACCCGGGTTGTCCGGATTGGTTGGGGTCGGGAGACGGGGGTTGGGCTAGCTCAGGGGCAGGTGGGAAGAGAGAGCCAGCCTCTGGGCTGAAATCCCCCTGAGTGAGGGTGACCGGGAGATCCTTGGCACTCAGGGCCCCTACATTTACATGAACAGCAGGGGGCGCTGTCTCTTTCAGCGGCTCAGGCTGCGTGGGAAGAGCAGCCTCTGCTTTCTGTGAAGGTGTTCAAAAATGTTTAATACATGTGGTCAAACTTCACCACTGCACTTCAGCTGAGCTTCATGATTCTCTTCTGTCTCACCTGACACCAGTACTGTTCTATTAAGGGAATGTTCCAGGTTCACGATGTTAAGCTCTATTGACAGCATTTAGGAAATAATGCCAAATGAAAATAAACATGCACAGTAGTGCAATTTCAGAAAATTCTGGAGGTTTTATTTTGTATTATGATGTGAAACAGATTATTAATAAGAAAAAATGTAGTCAGAAAGGGGTGGGGTTTAATCGGCCTAAATTATTGAAATGATTATCACGAGAGAAGTCTGAAGATTCACCATAAGATTGAGTTATCACATTTAAATTTTAAATTACAAGGTCAATAACAAACATTTAGAAAAAAAAGTAAATTTACATTTAATTTAATTGAATGCTCTTTCATTAGTAACAATAAATAAATAAAATAATAAAAATATTTAATCTGATAAATTTTAATAAAATACATTGGTTATTATTAATATATAGTTTTTTTTATCTAATTTGCTTTTATATATTTTTATATATGGCTTATATACATTATTGGCTGTTATTAAATATTTAATTGTGCATGCACATTTCTCCCATTTTTACATTTAGATTTTGCTGTTATCTAATAACAGCTTACCTAAAACATTAACTATCTCTGGTAAACAATCTTTAGCAAATCTTAAAATAAATATCCATTTTTTTGTATTTTATATTATGTTGTGATGCCAAAATTCCCTTGTAGCATTTACAACAATTCTTTTTAGATTTGTATGTTTTAAATTTAGACAAACTAAATGAGTTGTAATGTCCATCCAATGTTCCTAATGCTCCCATTTAATAGTTACCTACAATAACAATTTATCTCAATATTTCAGCCAAAATTTGCAATCAGTGCATTTCTAGTGGCTATACATCTAAAACATTTTAAGTCTTTCCATTGCTAGTGCCATAGCTGCAATATTATGCCACAAATGCTGTTCACTGAGCTTAACTTGTATTGAACTAAGAACATCCCACTAACATGCAGAATAGATTGACTCTGGGAACCATGTCATATAATAATTTACAACTGGACAAGGTTCTGTTTTCACGTTAAGTCTGATGTCAGTTTAATTCTACAGTACAGTACAACGTTTTGGCTCTCTTGTAATATGAGATCTAAGACACTTTGGATATCATAGTGGCCACTGGACCCATATAGATAAATACATTCACAGTAATATATTTAACACTGTAAATCCATCATGCACATAATACTTTCTGGTATTGACATCATTTTGCATGACAGCAAGGGGACAGCTAGACCACAAGGATGGGGCAATCATTTCACATACTTAAAGATACAATGTCCTCACTTCCATCTCCACTGTGATCATACTGAGATAAGAGTCACGGCATCTATGTGAAGTATAACAGCCAAGCCATATTTGTCACGTATACACACACACACACACAGACTTCCACACAACCACACGCTCACAAATACATATAATAAATACGTGGCAACAATTATTACTTGGTCATTGTCACTTCTCTAGTACTGCAATGATACATCTTTTTTTTTTAAAGCACTCCTCCAACAGCGCCGCTAGAACACTTTTCTCACGCACACCACGGCCTCCAGACAACAGGGAAGGCGAACGGCTCGCAGAAACGCTACCTGCTGAGGTGCAGGGGCCTTGAACCCTGCAGGGTCGATGCGGTTCAGCGGTTCGGGCTGGTACCCTCCGTATCCAGGGGGTTCCTGGATGACGGGTGGGTCCTCCCGGACAGGCTCTGAGGAGCGAGTGATGGCGGGTTCGCTGGGCGGTCCAACCTCGTCGTTCAGGGTTTCGTCTAGTTCCTGGTCTGTGTAGGCTCCGCCTTCTGTGTCAGTGTCCTCGTAGTCTGAGGTGTGACGGCTGTCCGTGCTGTACATACTGTACTCGCTACCAGGGGCAGATACAAAGGACAGACGGTCATCGTGAAGATCCAGATCATTGTCAGGTGCGCCGTCCGCCTGCAGAGATCGAGATCACAAGATCCAAAGAATTCAATGAGAGAGAGAGAGGAAGACGAGAAACAACATGTAAAGAGAGATGAGAGGGTGAACAATTAATGGAAGGTAAAAGAGAGAGATGACATTGGACATTACATAATCTTACAAAATTATATTTTGCATTTAAAAATAAAGCCTACATTTTAGATTTTTCCACATTTCAACATTATTTTCAGGGTAACCAACCAAAATTTACATCAAAAATTTTTACCATCAATTATTAATGTTCTACTGTCTCAATTTTCATGTATGATTCTTTCATGATACTATTGTAATTTCTTACAATATTGGTAAAACAATACTGCTTTAAAATTATTTAAAGAAATTGAAATCAGCATAAATGAATGGCAGTTCTCCAAATACTTTAATGATTTATAAGTTCAATTTAAATCACAGCCTTTTTTACATTACCATAATAAGAATATGAGACGGCGTTAATATAGTATTATTTTTATACCATCATATTACTTATATTTTAGTTAGCTTTTAGATTTTCAGTTTACGTTTTAATTTTAAAATTTCTAAAATTCTATTTAGCTTTTCAGATTTAAATTCATTAATTTTAGTACTCTCTTTTTTCATCAAATATTTTTATTTCAGCATTTTTTCAATTAATGGAAACAATTTTTAATAGCTTTAGTTAACAGTAACATCACTGTTATAAAAATTAGAATCTCTTTTATTTTTTGCTTTACACTACTAAGAACGTTTTTTTCTCATTACGACATTAAGAATTGAGGGGTGTGCTTCATTGTTGTGAAAATCATTTCCCAAAAAGCGTAAACACTTAATTTTTAGAGTGAAATATATCAGGTCTGGTACATATTTCATGGTACATAATGGTGAAGCATCACAAAAACAAAACTTAGTCCACTGGGAGGAAGAGAGGAAGAACAGAAGTTGATCAAATGAACCATGCAGTGGTCAACATGAATGTTGTGACCACAAGAACAGATGCATGGGAAACAAACTATGCTCTGTAAATATAAACATGGAACTAAGAAACCAGATGATGAACCCTGTCCCTGAAACCTCAAGCATCTGCTGTGGAACTGCATCACTGTGGAAAAGTTTGATGAAACTCACCTTGCCCTCTGAGACCCACACCAGCTGGTTCTGTTGCTGCTGAACGGTCTCCTTCAACGCTCCATACCAGCCATCATTCATGTTGTTCATGTTAATGGTGGCTAGAGGACAGTCACAGGAAGGAAGACATCAAATCACTCAAGAGAATCTAGCTGAGTCAGGTTTTTGTAAAAACAACTATTTTTCGCTAAAAAAAGGTACATTGTGTTGATTTACCAATCTCACTGCACCTCAGTGTCCGCTGCACACAACATGCAACATCACTCGTTTATGTGCTCATTAATTCATCGAAAGGTGGATCACTGTTGGATTCTTTCACTTTACAACTGAGTGATCTTTCTGCCCTGTTACATTTACATTTATGAGAGGCCTTTATTCAAAGTGATTAACAAATGAGGAATGCTATAACACAACAGCCTTTATAGAGCTCAGCCAGATACAGTGTGCTTGTCTTAATATTTCCATAAAAGTTACGACTAAAACTTGAGATAGCAGCCAGGCTGCTAAATGTGACCCATCATGAAATTTAATGTGATGTACAGTTTTATGAATAATTATTCCAAGTTATTACTGTGAACTACATTTTTTAATTCACATTAAAGAGGTCACAGTGTGTGTGTGAGACGTGGAGTTGTGTTTGATTCATTTTAGCAAACTGGTTCATTTGGAAATCTGGATTCATTTAACAGACACAAGACACTTCAATCAAAAGAGTTCCCAAAATGTCTTCAATTAAAAGAATGTGCATGACATTTTAGTTTTTATATATATATATATATATATATATATATATATATATATATATATATATATATATATATATATATATATATATATAAAATAAAATAACTAGTTTAGGTATAATAACTTTATTACTGTTGATTAAGATAAATAAATAATTTTTATAATACAGATGATACAGTTTATTTGTGTATATGTTCTATTTTTCAAGTCACACAGTCTATTAATTTCATGAACACTACAAAGTTCTCTTGTTCAGCAGAATCATTAAAACAATGTGGCTCAAAAGAACGATTTTCCTCGCCTCATGTCTGGGTCTGTTGTTACTATACTTATACCATCGTGCTTTGGGAAAAAGGGTCTGCTTTTGCATGTGAACCAATCCTCACTGTCTCTCTCAGACTTTTCCTTTTTTTTTTTTACAGTAAAGAAAACACAACCTTAAAACATCTGTGTTTACCTGTGAATAGGTGGTGGTTGTTCTTTCTCAGTTTAAGTGCACGCTCATGGAGTTTCCTGGCACTCTTCCTGGACTCAGGACACAGTCTGGTCCTCATGTTCTTCACACCCTGCTTACTGTCAGGATTCAGGAACACCACAATGGGATACCACTGAGCATAGTTCAGCCGATCCACTGCGTTTGGAGTAATATCCAACACTGCATGTTTATCCTGCAAAACACATACAAAGACGCCTCTTCTTGATTTCTTGGACTTAAGTGTCTGGCTATATAACATGCTGCAGCATTATCCACCAGCAGGAGGCAGTAGTGCTATTCAGAGAGAGTGTGTTCATGCATTGCATTTTGTGCCTTTGTATGTGTGAGATCTCACCCGGTCGATTATCTGTTTGATAGTGTGAAGGCGTATGATCCCCGAGCTGCGCTGGTCAGTGCCGGCATCTCTGGGTTCACTCTCTACACAAGAGAAAACATAATCCATAGTAGCATCCACATATACTTCCTGTGCTCCCTCTCATGCAGTACCTCAGTATCTTCACCCCTCAAAAGCATACAGTGAGGAGGCAATTCAACATGGATGTGCACATGCACCTGCATACACAATATATGAACACCTGCAGACTGTTCACATTTTCCATACGTGTAACATCAATGTGGTGCGATGCATATTAATTTACTACATAAATCAAAATATGAATATTCATTACATCAAGTGGAGGGTGAAGTAGCATCTGTACTCCACAGTGATTAAGAGGGGGTCTGGAATGTCTGAAGAACATTTAACATTAAAGAGTGCAACCAGAAGAGGGTAAAGCTAGTGTGCTTTGACCTTTAGTAGCCATTGGTGGCCCCTGACATCAATACATTATTGGGATAGTGCACCCAAAAATTAATATTCTAGCATCATTTATTTTTCCTTATATTGTTCCAATCAAAAAAAATCTCTCTCTTTCTATACAATTGAAGTTAATGGGGTCCAATAGTGAGTAAATGATGATGATAGAATTTTCATTTTTGGGTGAACTATCCCTTTAAGACAGCAAGCCTGCATCTGTATCCTTTAATATATATCATGGTTCTAAAATAGCAGCAACTACACGAAGTCTTTTCAGCAAAAAAGAAACATAAAAAAAGCCCAAAGAATCACAAAATAACACAGGAAGCAGGTGCTTGGGATGCGGGAAATCAATGAGCAATGTGCCTTCATCTCCTCTCAAGCATGACTGAAGGGTTGGGGGGGTTTGGAGCTGTCGATAGCATGAACACATCTTGGATTTTTTTTTTTCATCGTTAACATTCCAAGCGGTGTCGATTTGGTGTGACTAAAATAAGGGATGCCATAATAATGCACAGCCTCTAGTAACTACGGTTACTGATGGAGTGAGCTGATGTGACTACTGTATGCAACGTACTTTCCCTTCCATCTGGGTGCTGTGTCTCTGAAAAGCAAATACAGTCATACAGGAACAATGTTATGTAAATAAAGCCAGTGGCAACTCATGAAATCAGTTTACAAGCTGAATTTTAAATGCACTACTGAAACTGAAGAGCAGGACAGCTCAAGTGTGACTGATCAAGTATGCTGCACAGGTAGGTGGATTAGAAAATTGAAGCGCTGTGTCTTATCAAGGTATATGTATTAACAAATGGACACTCACTTGCAAGCTCAAACAGGTCAGGCACCTCTCTCGCCAGTTTATCTCTTGCCACATCTGCGATCGGACCGAAGATCACAACGGGTCTCAGAAACCCAGCTACAATGAGAAAAAGTCAGCTCTATTATAGGTTAAACAAAACAGAAATGTATCTATTATCAGATTACAGAATGACCGATATTTAAGTTCTAGGTTACACTTTATTTTAAGGTGTCCTTGTTCCAGTGTAATTATACATTTAAGTACTGAGTAATATTAATTGACTACATGTACTTACTATTTGGTTAGGGTTAAGGTTTGGCTTAGGGTTACTTCCATGTAGTAATGCATAATTTATTGTTATTATAATAGTAAGTACATGTAACGTGTAACAAGAACACCTTAAAGTGTTACCAAGTTTTATGCTATGTCTAAATAAATTAAAATTAAAACTAAAATCAATTTAAATGCATTTTAAAAATAATTGAATTTAGATATCAGAATATTATTAATATACAGCACGAAAAAAAGGCTTTTTGAAATGTGTTATTAAATTATTAGTGTTTTAAATGTTAATTTAGGTGACCATTAGATGGAGGAAAAAGTCATTTAAATTTAAAAAAGGGGGAAATTAGCATAAATAATGAAATTTACAATATCAGTCAATATGCATCCAATATTGATACCGATAAATTAAAAATTAGTAATAATAAATGAATTTCTCTAATATTGCCTGATAACTAATATATTGTGCATCCTTCTCTAAGATACATACATACCTTCTCTAAGAACCACCCTCTCATACGCCGGGAACTTGGTCTGAACAGGCTGAGCTGACAGATCTTCTCTGCTCTTCCGCAGGTTCCTCTTTGAACTGCGCAGACCTCTGAACCTCCAGAAGTCAGCTCGGTCACCACCTGCAGTTTTGGGGAGTGTATACTGTACGCTTGATAACTGCTCCGCCCTGATGAGAAGATGGCAAAACAAGCTTTAGTTAAAAATATACTGAATTTTGATTCTCTCTAGGATCATAGACTTGTATAGAGATAGTCATGCAATACACGATTAAAAAAAAAGAACTTTATATTAATCTATATATGATCTATTAATCTGTAGACTCCGAATATAATGTCTACAGCAGGTGTTTGTGTACTGCTGGTGCTTGACTGGGTGATTACCTGTTCTTGTTGGGAATGATGCCTCTTTCCACTTCCTGGTGGTTCTTCCCAATGCGGATGGCCAGCCAGGAGCCCAGTTTGCCGTTGTAGAGGGTGTCCACCACTCTGAACACCTCACCCTTATTAAAGCTCAGCCCATAGGGAGACTCTTTCTCATACTCAAAGTGTGTTCTGATGTAGAAGGAGTCGCCCACATCAGACTCCACTATCCGCCGGTACACTAGAGGACATGGCATAAATTAGATGGTCAACAGGAAGTGATGAGGAACAGCATTATAATAACATTTTTCTTAGAATGACTGAATTTTACTTAACTAAACAACAGGGCAAGTTATATAAGAAAGGGATAACAGATAAATAAATAAAGTCAGACAAGGTGATCGTGCCCCCAATGTGAAGCAGAAGGGTCTTATATTACCCTTAAAAACTGTCAGACTGCACATTATTATATGCACTATTATAGAAGTACTTACTAACTAAATAAATAAATAAATAAATGGACATAAAATGTTGATTCAAATTTTATTATGTGAGAAGAATAAGGCGACAGAGTGATATAAGAGACATTATATACTAGTGCAGCTATGTGAGAAACATATTTATTTGATTGCAGAAGACATTTGACCACTGAATGCTGCGAGTGACCAATAAGGGTTAAATATTCTAGACCAATGGATCTATGCCAGGGGGCTGGAGCCCACTAAGGTGCCTCAGGAAAATTCCAAGAGGTCTAATAATAAGGCATCAGAAGTACTGGAGATACACATTAGATTAGATAGGAGGGCTTTCAAATATCGTCTTCGATAAGAGGGTGGGGATTTTGGAGTCAAAAAGAACCATGTAATAAGTGAACATAGGCAAATATAACTGATACGTGAAAAGCGTATGCATCTGCTCACCATCTTTCTTCCTCTGAGCCAGGATGGTGACCTCTTCACCTCTGGGCAGATCGAGCAGGAATAGCACTGCTTCCTCACGAATGATGTTTGCAAAGTCAACATTGTTAACCTATGAACAGGAGGGAACGCAAGAAGAAAACAGGCTTTAGATCTCTGCGGTGCAAAACCCTAACAATACACTGTTTATTGACAGTGGAAAGAGAAATAAAGAGAAGCAGAGAGAGAGAGAAAATCCACTTTTTTCTGTTTCTACTTTATCTTAAAGTCACAATCTCAGAGAAAAAAAAAAAAAAAAAAGTAGAGTAGAGGTGAACATGCAGTCACCTCTGACAAAATGGAAAGGGAAAAACAATGAGCTGGGAGTCTCTCTGTGGGGTAGGGCCTGGAATCTAAGGAGTGTGTTTGTGCAGCAGGGATGGGAACTTTCACACACGTGTGTGTACAGTACGCACACTGCTCTGGGACTAGTGTGGGAGAGAAACAAAACTATCCATGTTTCATTAAATTTGCTCAGTGGTAAACAAGCCTAAATGAGCCTGACTTCTGTATTACACATAGCAACTGACAATAGCATAAGACCACTGGAGGCTTGAGTTAAACAATGAGCGCCATTGTGTAGCCAAAGGCTAAACAAAAGAAAGCTGGAAACAGAGGAGAGACAGGCACTGAGTCAGAGCAGGAGTATGTCATGATTATTTTTGCCCACAGCCACAGGGGTCACATAGTGTCTTCATATTTTTCTGAGAAAAAGTGGGATGTTACACAGTGTTACAGCACAGAGATTAGTCAACAGCAGATGTTCAGTAGAAAAAAAATAAATAAATCAAACACATGCTTTCTTAAGATTTCTTTGATATGATTAAGCATGCTACTGTATCTGCTGCACATGTGATGTTTTCACGCAATGAATGTCAATGATTTCAAAGTGTAGATTTAAAGGCAACAAATAGAACTGAAAGAATGACAGTTTGGCTCCAAATTGTTTGACATTTGATTATATATTATAAAATACATTTTTTTTAAGTTATTTAATGTTAACTAAATTAATTTACTTTTATGACATTTTGTCATTTTTAACTAAATTATACAGATTTCAGCTTATATTAGGACACAATATTGATCCTTAAAGGGATAGTTCACCCAAAAATGAAAATTCTGTTATTAATTACTCTCACGTCGTTCCAAACCCGTAAGACCTTCGCTTATATTCGTAACACAAATTAAGATATTTTTGATGAAATCCGGGAGCTTTCTGACCCTCCATAGACAGCAACGCAACTGAAACTTTCAAGGCCCAGAAAGGTAGTAAGGACATCGTTAAAAGAGTCCATGTGGCATCAGTGGTTCAACCTTAATGTTATGAAGCTACGGGAAAACTTTTTGTGTGCAAAGAACACAAAAATAACTTTATTTAACAATTTCTTCTCTTCCGTGTCAGTTAACGTGTTGTCACGAGAGTACCAAGACGCATGCGTGTGACGCTGCTGACGCAGGACCCAGTGTTCTGACGTAACCTGGATGCGCTGCACCTTGTTTACAAGCCAAGGAATGTGTCGTGGTACTCTTGTGAATGCGCGTCGAAGACTGACAAGGAAGAAAAGAAATAGTTGAATAAAGTCGTTATTTTTGTTTTCTTTGTGCACAAAAAAGTATTCTTGTAGCTTCATAAAATTGCAGTCGAACCACTGATGTCACATGGACTATTTTAACAATGTCCTTACTAAATTTCTGGGCCTTGAACATGTCAGTTGCGTTGCGGTCTATGCAGGGTCAGAAAGCTCATCAAAAATAATTTGTGTTCCGAAGAAGAACGAAGGTCTTACAGGTCTTAAAATTGGTGCTAGATCCATATTGCAAGACCTCACTTTAAAGCCTTTAAAGATGTTACTTGTACCTAGTGGTGAATGTAAAAGACAGTCCTCACCCTGAGTATCTGGTCTCCCTCCTCCAGGCCTTCCTTAGCAGCAGGACTGTCTTCCAGCACACCAGCAACAAAGATCCCCACATCATTTCCTCCCGCCAGCCTCAATCCTACACTTTCTCCTTTCTTAAACTTCACCAGCTTCATACTAGGCCTGGTAACAGAGAATAAAACTGGCTCAGTTTTTAATTATCTGTACACATGCATCTGCACAATAATACAGAAAGTTTACTTTGCTAACAAATTCAAAGTCACTAGAAAAGGCACTTGGGAGCACGATGAGAGTACAGAATATTCAGCAACACTGACCAGAGGATGCTGTCATCATGGGTGACACTGGGCACAGGGGCGTCAGAGGGGCTGACTGGCAGATCAACATCAGGTTGCCCAGGTTGTGCATACACTGGTTTCGGCTCTAAACACACATTTCGGTTAGACTCTGACCATGATGTAATAAACATATTTCTTTTAAGAACAAGCTCTTAACAGGTGATAAATCAGCCCAAAAAGAACATGAAGAACCAAACTGAAGCTAGGTCAGATTAAGGAGTAAACAGCAGCACGGTACAGAGAGAAAACTAGAGGAGAGGAGAGGTCTGATTTTGATCAGTGGAAAGGTAGGAGTAGGAGTAGGTACAAGATGGGCGTTTTCTCCAAAGAGGTGAGGGAGAACATTGGGCTTACACACCATTTGATAAACACACAAAAATTATGTAAATCACAATATCTTTTGCCTCACTGTAAAATATAGTTGAAAAGTCACATTAAAGTGAGCTGTGAATTGGCTTACAACTCTGTCAAAGCAATTATATCTGACTTTCGTGTTTGTAACAAAATCCAGTCAGTGGAAATTGATGGACATTACAAAAGTTTGTGGAGTTTATAGTACTATATAAAAGAGACAAAATTTGTGTCTATTACTGCTGATATTATTTTATTAGAAGTAATCTAAAAATGTTTAGAAACATGAGAATTTGACTTAAATTTTTAACTTAAACATGCAAAAATATTGTAGCATTGGTTGCTTGATTAATATGCTAGATAACTTTTGTTTCATGTGCCAATTTAGTAAACATCACATTGAAATGAAACATGAATTTTCATTTGACTAAAAAAAAAAAAAAAACAATAAAACAACAAGGTGACTTTGCCACATCATTTAAAAAGTTACCACACAACACTGGACTGTACTGGGGAGATAAGACAGTAGGACAGCAGAAGTAAAGACAGAAGACACCCGAAAGTCTGAAGGTGAAAGTCCCAACCTGGCAATGGAGGGATCTGTTTGTCCCCAGGCTGTTCTGTGGGTGGAACCAGAAGGGCATCTTCCATCGTCTTAACTGGAGTGGATAACGCCGCTGGTTTGGAGATGCGCTCCTCCTCACGACTCCTGTGACTACAGAAACACAAAACTCAAGTTACAAACTGAGCCTAGTTTTGTCTCTGCTTACAGGTAGATGACAAATAACATGGACATTAACTTTATTTTACAAAATCGAGATTTTATGTTACACTGTAGAGTATATTTGTATGTGTGTATTAAATGACCACTGCTTATTTGTAATCACCTTGCTACATGCTTAAGCAAATAAAAGATACTGAAAAACACTATCAAACACATTAATATTATTAGATAATGAGAGCAAGCACCATGATGCAAGCAAAAATTCCTGTTGGGCAAGTTACTAAAGACCTCAAAAACATTGGTGACATTTCACAAACTGTAGATAAGATTTTGATCAGCATGTATACAAGTTTCTGAGAACAAGCCAAACATATTTGTTCCATTTGAATATGAGAGCATCCTGAAGGATGAGTGTGTAAAAAAAATTCTGAATGGAAACAAAACAGAAGGATCGTGAACACAACAATACTTGAAAACAGCAGAGATAAAGATTGTTCATTAGACAGCACCAGATGCCAGTGTTTTAGGTCAGACTGTTTAATTTTCTCTTGCTAAAAATTAGGACAGATGCTAGAGCTTCTTTTAAAACTGTAAACAAAAACAACTCACAGATATGTAAAATGCTTTGAGGCATCACAACTTTTCTGAATTTCTGGATGTGTACAAACACAGAAAGCTGGAGAAGCGTATGATGAGTTTAGGATGAGGACTGCACTCTAGAACTAAGGGTAGATTTTAGAGTCACATGGCTGGTACAGTATGACTCAGACAGGAAACAGACCACACCTGAAATATTCATTTTCTCTTCGATGAACGCAATTAGCATTGTTGTGCTAGCGGAATGAGTAAAAACAAACAGATTTCTGCCGAGAAATTAAATGCTTATCTGTCAGAACAAAAAAAGAGACAGATAAAAAAAGGGTCCTTGTTGCCTAGCAGTGTACTTTATCTTAAATCTCTTATGCCCTGGACATGCAGAAAAATACACCGCCACACACAGACACGCACACACACAAAGGCCTACATAAATTCCAGGCTCTCCTTTGATCTGTTGGTTTTCTCTGTACTAACACATCCATCACACATGGGCTAAATCCTCCGCTCACATTCTCCTGCGTTTGTTTCTCATGTGACCGGTTACAATCTCATTGAAATGCTTCTATGTGCATTTGTGCATTGAACCCCTATAAAAATCACCCCTTTTTATAGTGTGTACATAAATTATATATATTATTGTGCATAAAAACTAGTGCTGTCAAATGATTAATCGCGTCCAAAATAAAAGATTTGTTTACATAATATGAGAGTGTACGGTGTATGTTTGTTATATATACAGGTGCATCTCAATAAATTAGAA
Organism: Spinibarbus caldwelli; assembly: GCA_039654775.1. Taxonomy (NCBI): domain Eukaryota; kingdom Metazoa; phylum Chordata; class Actinopteri; order Cypriniformes; family Cyprinidae; genus Spinibarbus; species Spinibarbus caldwelli. Next base: position 17,529,587 of record CM077220.1, on the reverse strand, counting down.
TGTCGTGGAAAAGTTCATTTATTTCAGTAATTCAACTCAAATTGTGAAAGTCGTGTATTAAATAAATTCACTGCACACAGACTGAAGTAGTTTAAGTCTTTGGTTCTTTTAATTGTGATGATTTTGTCTCACATTTAACAAAAACCCACCAATTCACTATCTCAACAAATTAGAATAGTTCATAAGACCAATAAAAAATAAAAAATAAACATTTTTAGTGAATTGTTGGCTTTCTGGAAAGTATGTTCACAATTAAAAGAACCAAAGACTTAAACTACTTCAGTCTGTGTGCATTGAATTTATTTAATACACGAGTTTCACAATTTGAGTTGAATTACTGAAATAAATTAACTTTTCCACGACATTATAATTTATTGAGATGCACCTGTAAATACAAACACATGCATGTATATATTTAAGAAAAATATATTGTTTATATATTAAATATATTTATATATAATATAAAATCTAATAATATAAATATATAAAATGTATATACATGTAAATATTTTCAAAATATATACTGAATGTGTGTGTGTATTTATATATACATAATAAATAAACACAGTATACATTATGTAAACAAAAACTTTTATTTTGGATGCAATTAATCATTTGACAGCACTAATAAAAACCCTTTTTTTCCCTAAATGAACACCATTCTTGTGATTATTTTCTTGTGATTACACAGCAAGAAAAGCCATTTAATTGGTTTTTCTATTACAAGTAGAAAAATATGTAACTTGGAAACTGCAGCAGGTAAAGCAGGTAAAGTTATTTGTAAATATGCAATATAGAAAAGGCTATAAACCTAGAAGACCTATTACATCACTAAGTTTGAGTCAGCAAGAAATACAGACTGCTCACTGCAAACACAGTGGTTATGCCACACACAGCTGGATCCAGCTTCAAGAATATGTTAATGCAAGAAAAAAAAAGGTTAATCTTTGTATTGAAATTACAAATTAATTATTTAAATTACATTAATACTTTAATACAATATTTTAAAATGTAAAATATACACAAAATACTTATACACACACACACACACACACACAAATTAATCCATTATTTAATTTCAATTTGTTTTATTTATACTTTTTCTTTCCTTTTTTATTCATTTAAAATTGATTTAATCCATTTAACTGATTAATTTAGGTTCATCTTTCTTTCCCCAAGCAATTTTAAATAATTTAATTTACATGTGTGATTACTTCTTATTTTCTTTATTATGCTTATGTAGAGCATTCTGAATTACCATTGTGTATGGAATGTAGATCTTTATAAATAAACTTGCCTACCCTAACCTAATACAGAGACAACACTGAATCAACACACTCAAGTACTCTTGAGAAATTTTATGTAGAGGAGATAGATTAAAAAGCTGACAGCTCAGACAGAGGATAGAGAGTGCATCTCTGTGGCTTGTACAGTGAGGAAAGTCCCATCTGGTGATGCAAATTTCAGAGGGAATTGTGTTGTCTCTTGTGTGCCAAGGTTAATGAACACACATGCAGGAAAATTAATTCAGGCCCATTTCTGCATAACAGCCTTGACACCCACTGGCAGTTTGCACAAACACACACACACACACACACACACATACATACATAAAGAGCTAGTTCCCTCTGCGCTACCAGCTCAACGTGACAGAATGCATGCTAATTCCACTACAAGCACACTGTAATGCACCACATCAAATGCATTAAAAGTGCATTTTACAAACTAAACTGTCCATATAGAGCACAGGACCCACAAATTAATAGGACTATGACAAAACTACACAAAAAAACACATTCACAAACAACAAATCAACCTAATATCCATGCACTCAGACTCAATCTACAAAAACTATCCACTGTGTACAGAGCACAGCACTTACAGTGGGAGCATTCTGGTGAGAAAAGAGCCCGTCAGCCTGTGTAGAGACAGAGCAGTTATTCAACGGTGAGTGAGTGATGCATGGCTCTGAGATATTAACCTGGCTCACTGACAAACAGGTTCATCATCCCCAAAATGCCTCCAAAACTAGCAGTCCAAGTCCAGTAAATTACTTTTTAGACCATCCATTTTTGTAGCGGTGCTGGAGGACCCTAGAGCATTCCCATGTTGCCCAGTCCTGTTAATCATCCAGATAGTGAAGAGAGACGAGCCAGTTTATATTTATACAATGTGGCTTAATTAAATCAGTTTCCATTAAAAATTGTTTAATAATAATTGTATGCCTGTATGCACACTATGCTCCCCAAGGCTCCATTTTTTGATCAATAATTCATTAAAAACAACAATATTGTGAAAGATTTCAAAAGTTTACAATAACTTCTATTTTAATATATATTATAAATTGTCATTTCTTTGTGTGATGGGAAAGCTGAATTTTCAACAGCCATTATTCCAGTCTTTAGCGTCACGTGAACCTTTAGAAATCATTCTAATATGCAAATTTCATGCTCAAGAAACATTATCATCAACATCAAGAAACATTATCAATGTTGAAAACAATGTTGAAAACCTGCAATACATTTTTCAGGATTTTTTGCTGAATAGAAAGCATTTATTTGAACTCTTTTGAAACTATGAATGTCTTTACTTTCACTTTTGATCAATTTAATGCATCCATGCAAAAGAAATACTACAAAGAAACATACACTGGTTTAAATATGTGCCAGTCTTAGTTCCATCCAAGGTTTCATACTTACCTTAGAGAGTTTCCCTTGCCATTATCAAGTTTGACTGGGGGTCTTGCTAGGCACTATAATATTTTTTTGTAAATCTGCTTTGAAACAATAAGAAATGGGCCATAAAATTAAACTGAAATGAAAACTGAATTGACTTTAGCTCTAGCATCTTTATGTTCAATATCATTCAGTGGAGATCGATGATTCTACTAATATTACAGACACTGTCCACATGTGCAAAGCAGACTATGTACACACTCACACACGCGCTAGAAATTGCTACAGCTGTGGCAGTTCTCTGAGACTAGAAAGGCATCGGTGTCTTGTTGAGGTGAGAGAGCCGATAATGAGGTGTAATCTGAGTTCAGATATTAAGTGAGACACTGCTGTAGACAGACAGGTGGAGGACAGACGGGGACGCGGGGTGTGAAATTTCATTCAAATACAGCCTGCGGCAGTGTAGGGATGTGGGATGTAGAAAGCAGCTGCTTTAATGCCAAGAAAAATGGCTTGTCCCCTGGGAAAGGACCGGCACCTTGTGGCATTGTCATCTTTTTCATCATTGTCTCTTTACATACTCACAGTCTCCTGGAAACACCATCTCGTGCTCTTTCTGTCTTACTTCCATCTGTTTCACATGCTCTACTTATCTCTCATGATTTCCTTTGGCCCCCATCCACCATTTATGAAAAGTACCATGCTAACCACAGTTTCCGCTATAATACCATAACATAATATCATTACTACTGTTATTGATATAGTGGAGTATATAATTTTAATTAATGTCATTTTTTATGAGAATCTCTCGTCCAGTTTTATTTAGGGCTGTCTATCCATTTTAATCACATGAATTATGTGAAACTCTGATTAATTAAACAAATTTTAATTGAACAATTAATCACACATCAAAATGAAGATAAAGATATTACTGAGTCTGAAAAATGTCACAAAAAAATTTGTACACAATAAATACAATAGACTGATAGCTGTATGTTTGTTTTTGTTTGTTTGTTTGTTTGGAACAATAACTAGTATTAAAACTGGTTACCACAGTAATTTTTGGTAAAGGACTAGTGTTTATGTATGCATATACATTATATTTGTGATGCACCGAGGGAGTTTACCTTATTTTCTATAAATATTTCTCAGGTGATGAATTAAACTAGTCATAGAAAAGTTCTTTGGCAACAAGTTGCCTCTTGATTTTTTTTAACTTAGCTAATTTGACATAATTTGCTATGCTAAAACTGCTCCGGTCACACACGCACACACATAAATAATAGGGTATATGGTATATGAGACAAGCTTCATATGTTCAGACATTTGAGGTTTTTACTAGTCTGTAGCATCATACAACAGATATCCAAACACACTGATTCTTGTTAGTGGTCGACTGATACATCGGCTGATATTTGGCATTTTTCAAATATTTGCATCGGCCGCTAAGTTTTTCTGTTTGCCGCTAAGTTTTCACGGTGCTCACATTCTCCCTCTAGTTCACTGTCCTTGTTAACAGTTCTGTCTATATGGATAGAAGTCTGTCTAATAATGAGATAGATCATAGATTTGTTTCCTTAAACAAAGGAATTAAATGCATACAAAAAGTATTATAACGATTGCTTTTATATTATTAGTAACAGAAAGGCAAACATTATAATACTTTCCCGTTTGCCGTCAGCATTCAGCAAATACGCATTTATATCATTTAAACAAATCTTTGAATGACTAATGGACATTTAATTTCACAAACCTTGCAAACTTAGTAGAATCCAGTTGTGAGATCTTGTGAAGTGTGCATTTGTATCCTGAATGATCGCGTGTCCTCTGCATGACGGTCAGTCAGGAGAAAATGCGCGATCAACAAACTTTAAACTCGTGATTTCTAACTATGCTGGGCTTTATGCATTTGCCCACTGTCATATTCATGTCATTTTCACTGTGTGCTGTACGTAAAATGACTGTTACCTTGGCTTTATTTGAACAATATGATTCCCAATGCACACAAACTTCCCAGAATACTGAGTGCCCTGTTAATTACAGTGTTTACTTGCTTTTTAATTATATTTTTATTCAATATTTATTTATTTGTGAAAAATACGTTGTCATCTAAAGTATAAGTACAGGTGCATCTCAATAAATTAGAATGTCGTGGAAAAGTTCATTTATTTCAGTAATTCAACTCAAATTGTGAAACTCGTGTATTAAATTCAGTGCACACAGACTGAAGTAGTTTAAGTCTTTGGTTCTTTTAATTGTGATGATTTTGGCTCACATTTAACAAAAACCCACCAATTCACTATCTCAACAAATTAAAATACTTCATAAGACCAATAAAAAAAAAAACATTTTTAGTGAATTCTTGGCCTTCTGGAAATTATGTTCATTTACTGTATATTTACTCAATACTTGGTAGGGGCTCCTTTTGCTTTAATTACTGCCTCAATTCGGCGTGGCATGGAGATGATCAGTTTGTGGCACTGCTGAGGTGGTATGGAAGCCCAGGTTTCTTTCACAGTGGCCTTCAGCTCATCTGCATTTTTTGGTCTCTTGTTCCTCATTTTCCTCATGACAATACCCCATAGATTCTCTATGGGGTTCAGGTCTGGTGAGTTTGCTGGCCAGTCAAGCACACCAACACCATGGTCATTTAACCAACTTTTGGTGCTTTTGGCAGTGTGGGCAGGTGCCAAATCCTGCTGGAAAATGAAACCAGCATCTTTAAAAAGTTGGTCAGCAGAAGGAAGCATGAAGTGCTCCAAAATTTCTTGGTAAACGGGTGCAGTGACTTTGGTTTTCAAAAAACACAATGGACCAACACCAGCAGATGACATTGCACCCCAAATCATCACAGACTGTGGAAACTTAACACTGGACTTCAAGCAACTTGGGCTATGAGCTTCTCCACCCTTCCTCCAGACTCTAGGACCTTGGTTTCCAAATGAAATACAAAACTTGCTCTCATCTGAAAAGAGGACTTTGGACCACTGGGCAACAGTCCAGTTCTTCTTCTCCTTAGCCCAGGTAAGACGCCTCTGACGTTGTCTGTGGTTCAGGAGTGGCTTAACAAGAGGAATACGACAACTGTAGCCAAATTCCTTGACACGTCTGTGTGTGGTGGCTCTTGATGCCTTGACCCCAGCATCAGTCCATTCCTTGTGAAGTTCACCCAAATTCTTGAATCGATTTTGCTTGACAATCCTCATAAGGCTGCGGTTCTCTCGGTTGGTTGTGCATCTTTTTCTTCCACACTTCTTCCTTCCGCTCAACTTTCTGTTAACATGCTTGGATACAAGCACTCTGTGAACAGCCAGCTTCTTTGACAGTGAATGTTTGTGGCTTACCCTCCTTGTGAAGGGTGTCAATGATTGTCTTCTGGACAACTGTCAGATCAGCAGTCTTCCCCATGATTGTGTAGCCTAGTGAACCAAACTGAGAGACCATTTTGAAGGCTCAGGAAACCTTTGCAGGTGTTTTGAGTTGATTAGCTGATTGGCATGTCACCATATTCTAATTTGTTGAGATAGTGAATTGGTGGGTTTTTGTTAAATGTGAGCCAAAATCATCACAATTAAAAGAACCAAAGACTTAAACTACTTCAGTCTGTGTGCACTTAATTTATTTAATACACAAGTTTCACAATTTGAGTTGAATTACTGAAATAAATGAACTTTTCCACGACATTCTAATTTATTGAGATGCACCTGTATGTTCATTTTACACATTTAGTTTTTAATCCATTTTCAAATGATTTCAAACTTCTTAAATATTCATTAACATTAAATAAAATCATATCGGCTATATATCGGCCATCGGTCACCCTGCTTTCCAAGATATCGGCATCAGCTGTCAAAAAAACAATATTGGTCGACCACTAATTCTTGTACTTCATTGTCTCTTATACAAACACACACACAAAGAACACTGAAAGAAATCATCAGACCACTTGCTGTCAACACTTCTCACGTCTACAGTGCTAGAGCACATCTACTACGTTAGTTAAGACAGCTGCATGAGCTCAGCTCTACTGTAGTGTCAAACTGAGTTACGGTCAGCCAGCTCACTGCACTATGACCAACACTTACACTCTCCTGTGACTGCAAGCAAAACAAAATGAAAAAAAAATACATACATTTCACACAAATACAAATCAGTGACAATATGTGTAATATTTCTTGAAGCTGTGTGCAAATCAGTCCCATCTGCTTCACTAATTATTCTGATTCATACGATTAATAACAACATTTAAAGCAGGCTCAGGGGTAAGGGGGATGAAATCCTTAAAATATCTCTTAGGAGCAGCAATCAATCACAGCACTTTTCTGTCATTAGGCAGATCGATGCAGCCTTACTGCTCCAGATGACACCTGAAACTGCTAGTAGCTGAGATGTGACTTGCATACATATACCAGAGGATCATATAGTACATATTAATCTCTCTAAATTAGTGAGACAATCCAAAGTATGATGTTAACTGTGGCAGTGAATTAAGGGGCACTAGTGAAAAAAATAAAGGACATTTGAAACTTGAGGAGGTTTTGTGTGGATAATGTAAGCATTTCTGGTATCTTACCTGCCGTTGCTCATCTGCTGTGGAGAGTGGCCAGAGATGTCGGAAGGCTCTGTGTGTTTGTCAGGGGAACGGGATCGACTGTGATGGGTGCGCTCATGGGAATGATCTGATGCCAGGGAATGAATTTCTGAAATGTCTGTTGAAACAAATCATGATTTCCAAGTGTCAGTTTAGTCCAATTTGACTTGCTTTTAGAAAAAGACAAAAATCCTACAAGAAAAAGGAAAATAAAAAGGACAAGAAAGCCTATGCAAATGCAAAATATAAAGTCTGACCCTAATGTCTGACCTTAAGTCTAATCTTAGATTTTTTTTTCAGATGTACATTTTTAACTAGGATCATCTCACCATCTCTGTCTGAATTAGCTGAGGGAATGCTATCGTCCATATCTGGAATGTTTAGGAGTGTCGCCCTCTCGTCTCTCTGGACCACCATCTTCAGCTTGCCTTTCGATCGCTCTATGAGCTTCTTTGCATCTATCAAAGACAGGTTCTCAGTCACTGTGCCATTGATCTATATGGAGAGGAGAGGAACAGAAAGAACACCATTTTGTGGATGCACTATAAAAGTATGTTGATAAATTAAGCATTTTTAAATTATAAACACACTTTCTTAGCTCTCTGATTAGCCCTGCAGACAGCAATATGCAAATAACCCAACAATATACACTACTGTTCAAAAGTTTTTAATGTCAGCATGATTTTTGTAATGTTTTTGAAAAAGAATCTTGCGACTCCTCACCAAGGCTGCATTTATTTTGACTAAAAATACAGAAAACAGTAATATTAGGAAATACTATTACAATTTAAAACAAATGTTTTTTACAAATGTAATTTATTTATGTGATGCAAAGCTGAATTCACTAGCCATTCGGTGTCACAGATTCTACTATGCTGATTTGGTGCTTATCATATGATTCTTATTATTATCATAAGTTGAAAACAGTGGTGCCTGTGCTACAATGTGGAAACTGTGATGAATTGATGAACAGAAAGTTAAAAGGAATAGAACTGATTTGAAATGGTAATCTTTTGTAAAAAAAAAAAAAAAAAATGCTGTCCCTGATTTTCCATTTACAGAGATTTGCAACAAGCCTGCTGGCATTGTCCTCTATGCCCTGCAGCTTCACTCCAGTGCACTCTGGGATATGCTCTGTTCCACTCAGTAAGCACTAGCCTCATTTAGCTGATGACGGCTCATAAATTCACATGGAAATGTCAAGTAATTTCCCTAATTAAACAACTAATAACTTGGTGTTAGAGATCTTATTCAGCCAAAACTAGTCAGTTAGTTGATACTTTTTATACTCTTTAGTAGAAATTAAACAGTATATACAGGTAGAAATTAAAGTATAATAATCCAAACATTAAGAATGAGGGTGAAAGAGGTTTAACAAATTAAATTTTGAGTGTGCTTAAAGTTACTGTACCTAAAAGTGCTGTAATTGCCTTTATGGAAATATCCCTGAAAGATAATATCACACTCATCTGCCCTAGTCTTTATGAACAGACAGTGACCACAAGCAACTGTCAGATTCTTCATTCAGCCAATGAGAAGGCTTTTGAGGTGCTTTCTGCCTGTCAATCATTTTGAACGTTCACAGTGGGCAGTTCATATATGGGAAGCCAAACGCTGAGAGCATGATAAGATTAAATTGGAGTGGTTTTCATACATTTAGAGAGAGCCAAATATTCACAATTTCTCATCTGTCAACAACGATTTAAACAGCCAAACATTTTAATAGAAATATCAAGACAGAGGAAAACAAAGGGTCCACAACACTGTTGAAGCTTTTCAGCACAAGTACGGTACCAGTAACTACAGCTAGTACCGCTCACTCCATGATTATCCATTTCTCTTCTGAAACCATCTCTGATCCATCCCAGACACCACTTCTCATACCTTCAGGACGACGTCTCCCTCTTGTATGTTGCCATCACGGGCTGCGAGGCTCTCGGGAGAAATGTCCTTTACAAAAATGTGGCTGGCCAGACGCAGGCCGTATTCTGCGCACAACAGAAAATACACACAAGAATGAACAATAACAGACATAATCCGCTTGAATTAATGAGTGACTGATAAATCTGGCTACTGAGTAACTTACTACAGAGCTTTGTTCTTGTTGAAAGTACCCTGTGGGTATTTATGCCAGTTGACTAATCACAGCTATTAGCTAATATACAACAGCCTGCATTACACCTGTTTACACATTCTAATATGTTTGCCAAGCCCTCTGTTGAAGCCATCAATAGTAATTAACAGGTTTGTCCTCCAATTTTGAACAGCTCCACCCACCTTCATTCTTGCGGGACTTGACAAGTTTGACTTTAGAAGGTCGTGGAGGGACGTTGGACGCAACTGATCGTCTGTCTGAGCGTGGGGAAATGCTCCTCTCACGGGAATTACTATGGTCCCTCCTTCCGGTGCTGCCGCTGCGCTCGTTTCTTCTGCTAGTGCCTCCACTCGCTCCCCCTGCACGTGCTGGTCCCTCATAATCATCCTCCTCAGTGTCGTCCTCTTCCTCTCGCTCTGACATAGTCTCTCTGTCTCCCCCTCGACTTACAGGAATCTGCACCTTCCGCTTTCTGCGGATAGTCTGAGCAGGCAATACATCAACATTTTAACCAGATGAATAAGATTTAAATTCTAAAAGATAATAGAGTATATTAATATACTAACATTAGCAAGAGCAATAGCAAATCATCTGTTATATACCATTATTACGCAGCTCTCATTTTGTAATCAAATGTGGCCATTAATTGCACTTAGACTCCAAAATGAAAACTTAATTAATTATATTACATATTCAAATGTTTTTGGGGAATATCTGAGTGTGCATTTTATTTTCTTATGTATCTTCATTTAAAGTATGGATTCATCAATTATGTCAGTATCAGCTGTGAATGTGTGTATCCATATCATTCGTATCACAGAAAACCTGAAGTACTGATTAAACTCTGCACTTAAAAAAATCTAGCTCTAAAGGTCATGCCTCTTCAGAGAGGACAAAAAAAAACCAGAAAGTGTCTAGACACTGACTAACAGCTCCTGTACGCTCACAAAGACAAATACTCTGCAGTACTGCAGTTTGACTCCCAGCATTCCTCACTGCTTAATGTAAAGCTCAGTCATGACTGATCACCTCCACGTCCTGCCTCCCTCAAGTTCTTCCATCCTCCATCACAGCCCACTACTCACATCTGTAGCCCAGTTAAGACTCAAGGTTGAACAGGACTGATGCAATGTATGAGGGATGGTGCTGTGTTGTTAACTTACAATTTTGGCATTCTTTCCACTTTTCCTCAGCTGCTGAACAGCGTAGGCATGCTCCACATTGTCCATGGAGACACCGTTTACCATCACCACTCTATCATTCTCTCTGCAGACAAAAAATATATATATTTGTGAAGAAAAGAAAAATCTAAATGATTTTTAATATAAATATTTTAACAAATATAGATTTTTTTATAAATTAGAATTAAAATGTATATGCTATAATTACATAGAATTGTAATTACATATAAACACACATATACATACATACATACATACATATATATATATAAATAAAAGTAAATTGTATAAGTTATAATTACATAAAATTATTACATACACAAAGATCTATAAATAAATAATACATACATATTTTTTATTATATTTATAAAGCTAGACAGATATATATGATTTTTTTATTATAATTTTTTTATTTAATTTAAAATGCATCTTTATACATATAAATATTAAATTATACTAATTTTATTTTCATTTAAATAACTAACTGTTAGTTAAAAATCTGTTTTATATGTTGAATATCCTAAATATTAAATATCTTACTGTAAAAGTCCTTCCGCTGGTCCCCCTTTGAGCACATCTGAGATCACTATAGAGGTCTCTCCGCTCTGGAAATGAGGGTTGTCACGGCCCCCTGAGATGGCGATTCCAAACCCGAAACCTGGCGCCTGCAAAGGACATGAACATACACGGTGTAAAGTGAGCTCTTGGAATTCACAGCACATCTCTGAATAATTACATTACATTACATTACATGGGTTAGAATGATGAAGACCAATATGTAGGTTACTCTGTGTGTGTGTGTGTGTGTGTGTGTGTGTTCAATGTTCACTTTATTTCTAGAGCACATATTAAGACAACAAATGTTGACCACAGTGCTGTACCTAAAAAATTCAGAATAACAATAAAATCACCTTCAAATTCTATATCATAACACACAAACACAAATGAAACCTCAGACACAATGGGGCGGTTGGTAGCAACCAGTTTCACCCCAAACACCGCACTCATGTATGCTCAAATGCCACAGAAAAAAAATACGATTTTAAATGTCGCTTAAACTCTCTAAGAGTGGGGCACTGCCAGATATAATGAGGTAAACCATTCCACAGCCTAGGAGCAGCGGCCACAAAGGAGCAGTCTCCTCTCCTTTTCCGGTACGTCCGCGGGACCACTAAGAGATTCAGTGACTCAGAACGTAACATTCTTGTTGGTTTCTTCACCTGGATCAGATCAGCTATATATGATGGAGCTGTACCATGTAAGGCTTTAAAAACTAATAAGAATATTTTAAAATCAATCCTATAAGAAACCGGCAGCCAGTGTAGTTCTCTTAATACAGGAGTGATATGCAAATTTTTCAGAGTACCTGTCAAAAGTCTTGCAGCCGCATTTTGGACCAGCTGTAGTCTGTCCAAGCTTGTGTTTAACACCATAGTACAGTGAGTTACAGTAGTCTAATCTCAAGAAATTAAAAGCATGGATAACCTTTTCCAGATCCTTCTGAGATTAATAAAGACTTAATTTTAGAGATTAGTCTCAATTGGAAAAAAAAAAAAAAAACTAATTTTGACAACTTCATTTATTTATCAAATTTCAGTGCACTGTCACAAACTATGCCTGTCCGAAAGGGGGATAGTATACCCAACTCAATTTTGGATGTCAACTAACTCAGGACGACCAAATAAAATCAATTTGGTTTTTGATTAATTTAAACATAGCAAATTAGCAGACATCCACACCTTAATCTCACCAAGATATTCCACCAATCTTTCTGCAGCGATAGAGGTAGTTGGTTTCAGAGGTAGATACAACTGGGTGTCATCTGCGTAACAGTGAAATGATACCCCATATTTACTCAAGATCTGACCTAACGGGAGCATATAAAGTGAAAAAAAGACTGGTGCTAAAAAAGATCCTTGTGGAATACAAGAAGATAAAGGTACTGAGGTCGACATATATTCTCCCATCTGAACAGAGAAACTTCCATCTTGAAAATAAGACTTAATCCAATTCAAGGCATTCCCTCGAATACCTACACAAGTTTCTAAACGTGAGATCAAAATCTGATGGCTGATTTTTTCAAACGCCACTGTAAGATCCAAAAGCAAAAGTAGAGTCACGTCACCAGAGTCAGTTGCCATAAAAATGTCGATAAAAACTCTCAATAGTGCAGATTCTGTACTATGTTGTTTTTTAAACCCCGACTGAAAGACTTCACCGATAGCATTATCAGTAAGGAAGGACCCAAGTTGATTAAAAACAGATATTTCCAAAATCTTTGCTAAAAAGGAAGCTTTGAAATTGGCCTATAATTGCACAACACACTCTTATCCAGGTTTGATTTCTTCAACAAAGGCTGCACTGTGGCATGTTTACAGTAAGTTGGAACAATTCCAGAAAGTAAACTCTTATTATTGATAATACAAATGGACCAATCAACTCAATAACTTGCTTTAGTAGCTTTGTTGGAACAATATCTTGAGGAGAAAATGTTGACTTAAGCTTACAATGTCTAAAAGCATGGATAAAGAAATGGGCTCAAAATCAGACAACACAGCATAAGTTACAGATATATCCATAGGCATATATGAACACTATAAACAGAATATATAAACATAAACATTTATTGCAATGATCACTCAAATGTGATCAAACACTTATAACGTGACAAAGATATGTAATGGAGGCAGGGCATTTAACAATTTAACAATAAACTTTATTATCCAAAATGAGTCTGACATCAGTGCACTGAACAGTAAAGGTGAAGTTTATTTAACTTTATTTCAATTCAATTTCATTAAACTTTATTCCGCTGAAGTTTATTTCACTTCAGAACATTCATACACGGATTTGCGCTACTGTCTTCACACACAGACAAAACTTACTAGAGAAGTGTGAAGTGTGACATTTAAAGTGTGAAGTGTGACATTTAAATACAATTTAAATTCACATCTCACGCACTTTAACGCCCTTTGAATGTACCGTGTACGTTCCCTTGGAACTGGAATCATGGCGGAATATCATGTGAAGTCCACTTCGCAGGGCACTTATGGTCGAATAAGACAACGCTTGAATGCTGCAGCCTGAACAAGAGACCTCTTTACTAAAGTTAAAGTGTTGGCTGATGTCATTATCTCGCGAACACGGTGGCGGATCTCCACCAAATTCGGGGGATCCCTTCAGCTCGAGCAACCCTCTCGAACGCCACCCTCCGCGCATCGGTAGCCCCCCGGGATCGCCAGATCGGTCGGCACCCGACCGCAAATTTAACCGCCCGTAACTCCCGGACCCCGGGGCCTATCGACGCGGGGGTGGTCTCATTCGAAAGGGGGCCTCGAGACATACACTCGATTCGGCGTTCGAGAGGGTTCCTCGAGCTGAATGGATACCCCGAATTTGATGCGGATCCACCGCGCTGTTACAGAGATATGTCTGTTCAAAGTTTCAATGGTATTCCATACACTTAAGCTTTTCATCCAGGTCGCCAGTAGCAAACAATGGAGAGCGCTCTGCTGGACAAACTATCTAATTACACCATATACAAGCATTTTATCTGCGTTTTATGTTCTGTAAAAAAATGTTCATATCGGTGGCATATCGGCGGCATATTCGCCGATACCGATATATCTGTGACAGGCTCATATCTAGGGCTGGGTATCGTTCAAAAATTTTCGATATCGATACCGATACCAATTCCTTGAGTTCGATACCGGTTCCTGAACGATACTTTTTTTAGATACCAATCTTATGAAATCAGTTTTAACAAGATTACATTATCTCAAAAAACTATTTTTTCAGCTTGTTTACATTTATACAGACTCAAAGCCTCCTCTCCTGAGCCACAGCACAAAGGAACAAAATATATCCAACACAATAAATATGCAAATAATTTTAATAAAGATCAAATAGTTTTCAGTTTACACATCTTTTAGGCTACATTTACACTAGTGTGTGTTCGTTTTAAAACGCATAGCTCAGACAGAATCATCATTTCTATTCATTTATTTTAGGTTGTTAAAGACTTCAAGAAATTGAAAATCTTTATCCATTTTCATAAGTGGGTGTTTTATTTTCTTTCACCATATGTTTTATTGTTATTAAATTCTGGTGTAGTATGTCTAATTATTTGAATTTATAACAACTTAGTTTATTCAAATTTATTCTTAAAATAGCCTTATGAAATGTTTTATTTTTCCTCAGAAATTCTGTGTTCTGTATCTGGTTTTCAAATGAAGGCATAAAACATTAATTTAATTTATTTTTAAATTAATGAAAATCAAAGTTTATTTATTTATTTTGGCAATCAAAGGGGGTTTACTATTAAAATTAAAACATGGAAGAAATGTGTGATCATTACTAAAAAAAAATAAAGTTTTAATAATTATAAAAGTAGCCTAGTAGCAGCAGTACTGTATGCTGAACAATAGTAAAATATTTCTTCCTCAGTGTCTTCCAAGTTAAACCGAACTTTTATTTTGACGGGTTGCCGTGAATACCTTACAGTTCTTTGTATATGATATGACGCTAGTTTTACTCAAATCAAACGGTAAAATGCTAATGAAGTGACTCTCAGACCAGTTCTGGAGGTGTTGTTCATGTGTTTATTTCCTCATTTAGTGAGACGGCAGACGCTGAAATCACCGCGAGCATTTACGCGCTTCAGTCTGTGTGAAGTAAACAAACCGCACGATATAGAGAGCAGACTGCTCCGTACGCATTCGAGTCGCTCTCGCGGATGTCAAACACTGATCAATCTGCGCCGAGTTGCTTCTTGTCGAACACACCTAGTGCTGCAGGCTTATTGGCTCACTGACGTTTATGAGATTAACCCCTTAGGTATCGAAATTTGGTACCGAACGACGTTTTTCGATACTCGGTGGAATCGAGGCAATTCGGTCAATGCATAAAAAGTATCGAACTCGATACCCAGCCCTACTCATATCGGCCGATAAATTCGGCAAAACTATATATCGGTCGGGCTCTACTGACAACTAGGCCAAGTGACAGAATCAAGTCCAGAGTGTGTCCATGAGTATGTGTAGGTCCATTCACCATTTGATGAAAACCAAAAGAGTCAATGAGATTGAATGAAAAATCTTTTGCTAAGGGGATAGTCGGACAACACACATGGATATTGAAATCCCCCAAAATTATATCATATTTTAGAACAATGTCTGCTAAAAAAGCAGTCAGTTCTGAGATGAAATCCTTATTAGCTCTCGGTGACCGATAAATAACAGCACAAAGTACAGGTGTTGTTGATTGAATTTCAAAAGCTTGGAGTTCAAAACTTAAAAATGAATCAAACTTAAGCAATGTACAAATAAAACTGTCCTTAAAAATAGACGCCAGTCCTCCTCCCCTTCCTATTTGACGAGAAGAATTAAAAACTGTAAAATTATTAGGTACAGCTTCTTCCAGCATGTACATATTACCAGTGTTTATCCAAGTCTCAGTAATAAAAACAAAGTCTGAGTCCTGAGCTCTAACGAACTCGTTTAAAATAAAGGACTTGTTTTTCAACAACCGCACATTTATCAAAGCCAACCTGATCGCCGGTTCGTTGTCGTCTATGACATCCGAAGACCGTTCTCGTGTGTGTGTGTGAGTGAGATATGCATTTGCAATGTCTGGCAGCTTTTCAATCTCCCAGGTGTCTGAAGCTCTGAGGTCTCACTTTTGCACTCAAGCAATCACAAAGAAAGGAAAATGAGACTGAAGAGGTAGAGAGTGACAGACAGACTCCAGACAGATGGCCAGAGCTCTGTTTAGAGCCTTTCCTGATGTCACTGGGCGTCTTCACACACACACACACACAGAGGTCTGTTCTACCTCTCTCTGCCATCCAAACCATCTGGCCTTCCTCTAAACACAAACAGCTATAAATCATAACACGAGCCTGAGCAGGTGAGGAGCACATATAATCACAGGGGGAAAGAATACAGCCTTGTTTATTTTGTGGATGGTAACAGAGGCAGCTATGTAATACTGTTAGCCAGGAGCATTCTGACACAGCTAAAGAGATTCCACCTATAAAAAAAGCTCCTTGTCAAGGCTGTCAGTACATCAAAAAAACAGGTCACAAGTGGGACTGACTGAATTGAAGTGTTACACAGACATCAGGTTATGAAACCGATCCAAGTTATGTGTGAGTGACCACAGTACCCCAGCTATTACAGAAGGAGGGGCTTAATAATACTGACTGTTGCATAACGTCTGACTTGTTCTCAGACTCTGGTTTAGATAGGTTTGAGCCTAGGAACATGCAGGAAGAGGAAAAGGAACAGGAAGTGGAGCAGAGCAGGCATTTTGTCCTCTCACACACTGCTTCCTGCAATCTGGGGGATCAGCTATTGTGTACTCAATGACCACACATCCTGTAACTAGCCATCCCAAAAGAGAAGAGAGAGGAGGAGGAGGAAAGAAAGACAAATAAAAAGAGTAGGGATGCACTAATATTAATATTCTGGTTTTTACCCATAATACACATATGAACGAATAATTTTCATGGCCAAAATCAACAGTAGTTGATTACTACTTAGATGCTATTTATTAGATACAAAAAATAAATAAATAAATAAAAATAAAATTAAAAAAACTATTATATATATATATATATATATATATATATATATTAATACTAATGCAAAGTTCAGGCTTGACCATTGGGCAGCGAGATGCTCACTGGGTCAGCAGAGTCAGAAAAAAACAGGTGGAGAAGAAAAGACAAATTAACTGCAAAATAATTAAAAATTAAGGTGAAGAATTAGGTGAGAAACCATCAGGAACCCTTTAGTCTCCAGCGCCATCATTTTCCAGAGCTGCAACCTTCCTGGAGTCTCCAGAATTACAAGGTGTCAGTTTCTCAGAGACTTTGCTTGGGTAAAAAAAATCCTAAAAAATGACCCTCACTTAATAAGAATAGCATGCTGAAGTGTTGTGAAATACATTAAGACTGATTTTTCATAGGCTTTATGGACAGATAAGTTGTGAGTGACTCTTAAAGGACATCCTCTTGTACCACTGTTTGAAGAATTTATCTTCCAGAATCTGGCAGTAAGTTTTGGGAGCTCATATTAGTCAATCTCTGCAAGACAGACTTTTCAGGATAGAAGATGAACTAAAAATGAGCTCCCAAAACTTACTGCCAGATTCTGGAAGATAAATTCTTCAAACAGTGGTACAAGAGGATGTGGTGCTGGTCCTTCAAGAGTCACTCACAACTTATCTGTCCATAAAGCCTATGAAAAATCTAACCCTAACTCACTCATTGTAAAAAGACACGCACACGCACAGACACCTCTCTCTCTCTTTCTCTCTCTCTCTCTCTCAATATTTGAGAAAAGGTTTAGCGATTTCTAATTATTGGGGGAACTAGCCCCTCAATGTCTATGGTGGTTATCGCCCTGATCAGACATGAAAATATGTTGTGGCACTATCGTGCAGTCAGTAATGATGACGTTACGAAACTTTAGCGATTTTTTGCAAACATTTTTTTGAATAACATGATCGTAAATATGAACTCACGATTGAATGTAACAAAAAAACAAATGATTACTTTTCATTAAAATCTTTATTAATGCCAATAATGCTTACATTTATGTGTCTTTTTGTTCGCTCGGGCAGCCATGTTGCCGCTGTAGCTGATTTATGCTGAGATAATTCATACCCTTCGTTTGTAGTGTCGTCCCAAAAAAAAAATCTTTGTTTGAAGGGCTATCTGGCCCTTCCCCTTACCCCTCCAACCAAAAGAGAATCGAGACACCCCTACCCCTTCACGTGAACGTGCAAAACGGAGGGAAAGGGGAAGTGCTAAAGGGTAGAAATGGGATTGGGCCTTAATCTACAAAATAAGCATGCACAATTGAATGCTAATATAAAAAAAAAATTATATAATATCAAATATAATATATAATATATAAAAATAATACAAAATACTGTATAATAAAATACATACTATAATAATCAATAAATAACTAAGTATTGGTTGATAACATATCATACTGTTCCAATATATTGAAGATGAAAGAAAGAAAGAAAGAAAGAAAGAAAGAAAGAAAGAAAGAAAGAAAGAAAGAAAGAAAGAAAGAAAGAAAGAAAGAACAAACGAACACTGGGGACAGTGGATGAGGAATGGTGAAGTAGGAAAATGTAGAGGGGAAGAAAATTGAAGCACCAAGTGAGAAGAGGGAAAAAAAAAAATGTTGAACACTCACCCTGTGAAGAGTCACCGTGTGCTGTTCCCATATTACAGTTTCCTCCATTGTTGTACTCTTAGAGAGAGAGACAGAGAGAAAGCGATCAGTTAGGACAAAGTCTAAGCACAGACAATGAGTTTGTATCAGCAGGTATTTCTCCTTTGTACCAGCAGGTACATCTCCTCTGTCAGAAGATGATTTTACTCTGACCTCTATGAGCTGCAGGACTTAAGCATATTTACCAAACCAGCTCTCCATGCATGAAGTAAATCTGTATGTGTGTTGGTCTGAGCAAAGGCTGCCAGAGGGCTAAACAGTACTGCAAAGCTGACTATGACCATGAGCGCCAAACATACACACGCAGAACTGAAATAACTACAGTACAATGACTAAAACAGCCATTAACAGGAGCTATCCTCATTTTAGCACAGAAACATAAATGAAGCCTGTAAAAACTAAGTGCAAACCCAGTTACAGTTCTTTTTTCATCACTGAAATTTCATAGAAGTTTACAGCACGTGCCTAATAAAAGCATGTGAATAATAAAGCCTATTAACACTACTGTAGTCTAACAGGGTAAATTACAAGGTCAAAACAAAATTTAAACATACATAAATCAGTTGTTCACAATAAGATCTATAGCATGTTGCATAGACAACACATTATCAATTTATGCGACTTTTAATTTATGGCTGGGTTATAACACTGTATCACCATCAAACAGAACAGAGTGATGTGATCACTATAAAAACACCTGCCCAAAATGCCCCGGGCTCCTGAGCGGAGACATTCAACTTCTCTTGTCTGACCAATCAGATGACAGCTGTCCCACTCATGTCTCTGCTTTCAATATACACATCATACAAACAAACTGCTACAACATGAACAAGCTGCGCTGGTATAAGTCAGAAGGGGCAGATGCAGAGAAAGAGAGAAGGAATGATAAAGACAAGGCGAGGAAGAGCAGATGGTATTTATAGCTCTAACCCTGAGCTGAGGTGAATGGTTTGTGCTTCTGCATCTTCACCCCTGTACTGCAGATGCCAGGATGGATAAATTATTACAGTAGGTCTGAGAGTTTGAAAACAGACTCAAGCACTAAATGGTGCACACATTGTGTATGTCTAATTACATTTTTAAAATGATTTTACACTAAATGAACAAGGAAAACTATTTATGTGTGTCAATATAAGACTGCAATAAAACATTTTAATATGAGAAAACATTTTATAACACCAGAAAAATCACCATAAACACATAAGGAATATTTCTTATACCACCCACTGTACAGTACATCACACTTAAACATCCAGCATATCTGCACTGAAAACAGAGTTTAACCCTCTGACCTGTTTACCACGCTGCTTAGCAAGCATCTCATTCATGGTCCTAATTGGCACAGGGGCAATATTCAGTTCATGCCCCCATTTCTACCCCTCTGTCTCATGGTCAGGCTTTATTGTGAGAGCATCTGACCTATTTGAAAGGCATCCACCTCCCACAATCTCACCGTGCCTCGATCCCCTCCTCTGACCCTCATCCACACATTCCTTTAATGTGTCTGTAGGGTCAGAGGTGCTGGATTCATCGGACTGTAAGAGCCGACAGCAGGGGCCCCGACCCATGAGAAAAATGCCCATGTAGTGAGCCATGTGACAGACAGAGAGAGAGAGGCCTAGGGGTTCTTGTGCTTGGTGGCGGAAGAACAGCAGACTGTTCAGGCTTCAGAAGAATGGCCCCATTACGCCTGCGTGGAAGCTGAGGCAAGGTCAGGAGTGGAACGATAAAGGCTGGAAACCATTACAGGACTTTTGCACAATTATTTTTTTAGACTTGCAGTCTAGAAGAATCAACAATGCTAAATGTCGAAAATCAGTGCCAGTCTGAAGATCCGAGTTGACAGATTCTACAGAAAATTATGTAGTGTAAGATGAGAACAGAGTCCAGTTTTTACCTTCAGACTATGAATCCTGAATTAATGAAAGTCTGGTAGTGTGTGATTCTTAGTTTACTGTACGAGGCTCATTTTTGTACATAACCATGTACATAGTCTGAAAAGTGTTTTAAAACCCATTTCAGAGTTGAATAGCCATGTAGTGTGTTCCAGCCTTAAGGATTTTTAATGATTCTGGTTCCACTTACCACGGACTTGTTGCTGTAGGTTTGTTACTCTGAATTTACTCCGCATCTCTTAATGCACAGGTCTATCTTGACATCGGCTTGTCAGATAGTTCATTCCGTCCATTGCTACAATATTTATCACTGTCAATAATAGCAATGACTTAAGGAACAATTTAGCTGATTCACTCGCGTAATTTGGACAAAAAAAACGTTTCTTTAAATTTAATATGGATTATGTGAGAAACCTTTTTTCCTATTATAATGAGAAGATCTGCGAGTGCGTAGAACTCCATAAACAGAGCAGTTAACTAACTACAGTAAACACTTCTGATCTGATTCTGATCGCTTTCTGACACACAGAGCAGTACGCCTCACGGTTATTCCTAGAGACGGTTCTCAGCCATTGTTCCAACTCCTTATCTTCCATCCATTTGCACGAAAACTTGCATTTTTAGTCAACAATGTTGTTTAACATCCGGGCGTAAAGGAACCTGCGCTATCACGCAGCAGTCAGTGAGCACGGCAACAGATGACGTCATATCTCACGGGATTCCATTAATAAACTATACAGAATCCCTATTTGCCTACGCAATGATTAAATTCAGACTTTAGCATACAACCTCTCTGGACAAATATACATAATGAAAAGATGATGCAAAATTTAATACCTTGGAAAATGGTATTTAAGACTTTTTAATACTTTTTAAGGGCCTTAATTTTCTCTAAATTGATTTATCAACTTTAAATACTTTTTAAGACCCCGCGGACACCCTACAGAATGACCAAAGCTGCATCAGCCACCTCTGGCTCAGTTTAGCTACACGTAACATTTACATCAGTCTCGAAAGAACGACATTTACACTTCCTCAAGGTTCCTAGTCTTCAGTGGTCTATTAATGAAAGGTATTGTTCACTCAAACATTCTGTCATCATTTACCCTCACTCATGTTGTTAAAAACCCATAAGACTTTTTATCATCTTCAAAACACAAATGAAGATACTGTTAAAAAAAAATTAAAAAAAAAAAAAAAAAAAAAAAACAGAGAACAATCCTCATTGGTTCTCGTGCGTCAAGAAAGTACATGTTTGCTTCCGTGTACCATTTCTGTAATTACTTACAAATAAAAAAAAATATGCAAGTAATCACTTACAAATAAAATCCTAAATTAAATCTGTTCAACATGTAAAATGATTGTGTCTCTTCAGAAAACTTGCAATTCATCTAAATTACAATTGTAATGCCTTTATGAACGTTTTGAGGCACCAACATTTTAGTGAAATGGACCTTCAATGGAGGGATAGAATTATGTAAGGTTTCATTAAAAATATTTTCACTTTTGTTTCAAAGATGACCTTTTAACTCCAGGGATCTCATCTCTGCTGAAAACATATGGATATATGGAAGCTGATTGTCAGCAGTGTGTGTGGTCAAGTAACAGTCAGACAGGAGAGTCACTCCACAGTGCTCGAAGCCATTTATATGAGTCAGGCTAAGCACTTCTGATTCTCTAATCTGATGAGATTATATTTTAATTAATCACAACAACACAGAGCTCAAAGTAAACACACTGTTCTGAAATCTGAGTGCAGTAAAGCTCAACAGAGATAAAAATCTGACTCCTAAAACACTTCTTAAGAGGAACCTCTGCAGATTTGACCAATTTGAACTTAAAATACCACTCTATTCCAGCTAAACAATTTAGAATCTATTTTCACCCAAAAAGTTGTCCAGCCCACACAAACTTAAATTATTTTAGCAGCCAAAAGAAATCTCCTGAAGGCAATTCAAAACAAGGTCTCATTTTGCAAAACAAGAGTCTGAAACACAGAAGAGATCTAATAATTCCCTTTCAAACAGCAGCAAACAATAAGTCTTTTTGTGCACAAGAACGTCTGGGTATATTTATACATTCACGTTTATTCAGGCCTGAGGCCTAGCTGAAGTAGTGCTGCGCCAAGAAACAAAGGGCAGACATTGGGCAGTCCGCTCAGAGCCAAAGAATCATTCTTCCACTAAAGAGAGTGTTTGTTTCAAGTAGACCTCAGACCTGCCAGAAAGAGAGCAGGGGTTCAAAGAGCCCAAATAGGCAGCTAATAGTAAGCTCTGACAGCCAGGTGAAACTGAGAGGCTTTCTAGTAGAACAGTGGCCATCTTTTCTGGGCCAACAGCTTCACTAAAACGGGCAGGCAGCTTAAAAGGTGGTGGAGATTTCTCTCTGGATCGATAAAATTGATGAAAAAACCAACTGCTGGTTAGCAGCGCCTTGGATTGTGATAGCGATAAGCAGTTCCAGGGTGTTTGCTAGCGAGCTGTGGCACTCGTAGCTGTTAAATAATGAGTGTCCTGGTCATTAGACCCCTCAGTACACACTAAAACAGCACAGCTATAATTTACAGTCTAATTACAGGTTTCTGCGCAGTTTTTCAAATAATACTGACTGCTTTGCAATGCAGTAGGGAGGTCCAGATGTACCCAAGTGTGTAAACTGAACTCTCTCTCAAAGAACATTCCAGCAAACTCGTTCTCACGCCTACATCAAATAGATACACACATATATTAACACAACACAGCCTGGCTAGTAGGCTTGCTGCGATAGTCGGTGTTTACAGTGATACCGGTGTGAAGCCGCAACACCGGTTATGTCACTTGCCCACCGCGGCACCGTCCCCCACCGTCGTTTTGATTTTTTATAGTAATAAAAATCCTTTTGGTCAGTTAGAGAACAGAAACTACAATTAAAACTGAACGCGGCTGCTCAATGTAGCGTGCCAAATGACAGTCGCATCACAGATCAGATTTCATTTATCACGTGAAGAGAGTGAATCGAGCTGACTGACAATAAGAAGAGTGAGGTGAGAAAGACAAGACGATGGCGGAA
Organism: Spinibarbus caldwelli; assembly: GCA_039654775.1. Classification (NCBI taxonomy): domain Eukaryota; kingdom Metazoa; phylum Chordata; class Actinopteri; order Cypriniformes; family Cyprinidae; genus Spinibarbus; species Spinibarbus caldwelli. The sequence goes on along the minus strand of CM077220.1, from coordinate 17,505,847 downwards.
GAGTTTCGAAACTAAATCCAAAAGTGCCTGTTTTAAAAATATTTTGGATTTTGAAAAGCCTGTTGACTTCTGGCTTTTATCTAAGCTGATTTTGTAAGGTTTTTTTTAAACATTCATTTCTTGTTTATTTGGTTCCACAATGTTTGCTGATTTTTACTTTATTTAACCTTTGTTTAATTGATTTATTTTATTTTACATCAAGGTGTATGCCGTGCCTCCAAAGCTTTCTTATTCGTTTTGCTAATAAATGTTGTACGTTTCTTATTCATTTGGCTCCACAATGTTTACTGATTTTCAGCTTTCTGTAACTTACTTATTTAAACTTTGTGTAAGTTATTTGGCATATAGCAGCCTATGGTGTACAGTATTTCTATTCGTTTTTGTTAATAAAAGTTATGATTAATACTTGTATTTTGTTGTTGCTTGAATTGAATTCAAACAATTGATGCTGAATTGCCGCTAATTTGAAAGTGAAAGTAAAATGCGCACGTGCTTTTACAAGCTATTAAAAAGCTAAGAAAAGTGAGGAAAAGAGAGAAAACTCAAACGAACTAAAAACAAACAATTCCTTGACACCGAATTGCCGCTAATTTGAAAGCGAAAGTAAAATACGCACGGCAGTTTTACAAGCTATTTAAAAACGGAGGAAAAGAGGGAAAACTCAAATGAATCAACCTCTCCCCTCCCCTCCCCTCCACGGTGATACTGGTATAACCGGTGGGACAATTTCCTCACCGTCACAGCCCTACTGGCTAGCTTTCCTGTGAAACTTCTCAACTGCTACAACCACTGAAATTAGAGCCATGTCAAGAAAAAAAAGGAGACTGAGAAGTGTGTTAGTGTGGAGGACATAATAAACAGCAGATGTGAGAGCCGTAACATAGAACTGCGAAAGAGACTTCAACCTGAACCACTAATCTATTTTTGATGATGCAAATGTCAGCATGATATAAGCCACACATACATACATACATACACACACAAATGCATGCATTTGTCCACATTAAAGCACAAATTACAGACTTCAAATTAAAATATTAGAGCAATACATGTTATACATGAAATCTTGGCATCTTCTGCAGCAATTAAAGAGCATTTTTATGTCTTTGTTTCAATGCTAAACATTAAAGCTCTTTTCCACTGAAAATCTCCTTTTGTTTAAGGTGCTGACCATGTCCTTTCTGCTTTGAACAGGAAATGATCCATTAGCCTTACTCTGGGACAAACCCACACAGGGTAAAATGGGCAGAAACAACTGAACTGATAGCAGCATGTTCATATTCATTAATACTTTTTAATTTAGATTTCAATTGCAATTTGTAACTGCGTTTCTGTTTCTTGCATTTTCATGTTGTTGAAACAAACTACTGTACCGATGATTCAGTAAGGTCACACACATCACCTAGAATACTGAATCTCTGTGCCTGTTGTAAGAAAGTTGCGTGTTTAGGAAGGAACAGTCGACCGTTGACACCAGCATGTGAGCAGAGCTCTGACTGGACTGGACAGGACGCAACCAAGAGCTGGAATTTACTGCAGGAAGCTCCTTCCTGTTTGCAGTGAGTAATTTCAACTTTGAAAGAAAACGCCCAAGCCGTTATGGGATCGCCTTGAATTGCCCAACATCACTGAAAACAAAACAATGCTGTACACAAAAGAATAAAATAAAAAAAAAATAAGTAATTACATGAATAATATGACTAATTAGAATACTTTAAAAAAATGTAAAATGACCAAATACCAAATTACACACTAACCATTACGTTCAGACAGAATGCACTGAAATAAACTGACCATATGAACTGCAAAGCAGCAAAAGCAAAAACCTGTTCACCATGGCCTCTGTCCCATTTGTCTTTTTATGACTCTTAAGGGTGTACACGAGTTCCCCTTTGGTAACTGCTATGCGTTTTCTATGTGACATCTACAGTTTCAAAGCATGGGCCTGAAAGAGGGGTGCAAGGGCTTAGGGGGCATTTGGGACAGGGCCTGTGTCAGCAATCACTCAGTGCACTAAAGACCAGAGAGGTTTTAGTCCTTATTATTATCTACTTTCACTACTGAAGACATTTCTTTTTATCTATGTTAAAAACTGTTGTGCAGCTCATATTTTTGTGGAAACTTACAATTTTTCAGGATTCTTAGATGAATTCTGACAAAATAGATATTTCATTAAAAATATATTTATATTGAAATACAGCCTATTTATATTAAATATATTATTTGAAATTAGAGGTGCTCCGATTGATCGGGTACCAATCATTATCGGCCGTTAATCGCTTTGGGATGTTTGATCGGCGGTCTCTAAAAAGGCCGATCTCATAAACCGATCTCAAGCTGATGACGCGCATGCCGTGAGAGGTTTGGCACAACATGCAGCGGCACCATCTCAATCTCTGTCTGGCGTGGGTACAATAATGATAATGCTGAAGATGAGGTACAATTCGTATTTATTCATTAAATAACTTCTAAAGTAATTTGAAACTTTCTGTGAGACATAATTTCATAAGCAGCCAGTGTGAATCACCGCGCACACGCTCTCTTTCCCTTTCAAAATGCGCAAATGGCTTCAAATCACATCTGCACTATAAGCGAGCTGCACGCTGCATAGTTGACACAGAAATTGTCACTTGCACAATAGAGGCAGTGTCGCATCGTTACTAAAGTTTATAAATTGTTTTTCTTGTTAATTCTTGCTAGTGTTGCCAGAGACAGTATGCTCGAAGCGCACACACATAACACCAGGGTCACAATATTATACTCCGTTTGCAGTGCGTATTTTTTTGCGTTCACACTGCACACGGTTGCGGTCCGGTAGTGCGTTCCATGAACGGTGCGTCTGCAGCAGTGCAGCGATCGTTTCCGCACCGAGTCTATCTTTACTGTACTGCACGCACTGAACTTAACGTGACAGCGCATTGTTTGCGATAAATATGAACATGGATTGACACGAAAATGTAGTAATTACTAGGGTCGGGTACCAAAACCCGGTACCAATATGGCACCGGTACCTAAGTAACCAGTATGTACTAGAATCGAATCGGAACACAGATTTCGGTGCCATGCCTGAGCGATCGATTGAAATATTTGTCCTCTGGTTCTCTGAAACGGACGTAAGAAGCATATCACCAGCACCGCACGTGAAAAATAATTTCCCTACTGAGAAAATGCACGTGAACTCAAGTCAGAAAGCTCTAATAATACAAACTCAACAAATCTTTGTAGTAACGCGAGTGTGCATGTTTTCACATTCCGACTTAAAAGCACAACTTGGGAAATAAGAGTATCTGAGGAGCACGTGAATTCAGTAATTACACTTTCTCTGACAGCAGCAGGTAGCCTTCAGTTAACTAGCTAAGCTAAACATGCTTAAATTAAAATGCTTAAAGCCAAACTTCCCTTGTATTCACATTTTTAAACCCAACAAAAGAGAACATTATAACCTTTTTACTCCACAACGCCAGTCAAATGCTTCCTTTTGTGATCTGATGCAGCTTTTTGTCACAGAATGAGGCAGAAAATATGTTCCATAGGCTACTGTAAAAAGAATACATCGATTAGCAATGGATTATAAATATACTTAATTATTATGAAAATACTAGGGATGGCTTGAATAACACAGATAAACTATACATTGTTGCAGTCGAGTGTTTATTGTTTTTGTTTTATCATTCAAAACGTTTATATCTTCTGTTTACTCAGTTACAGCGATAGCTCCGCTGACCGCTACGAGTTCCGCTACTTCTCTGGATATGTGGATTTTGTGTGCGAGGGCGACCTCTGGCGTCCAGTATGAATGAAACAGACATCATGTGTTTATAGTGCTAATGGCCAATCCATCCTTGTTTGGGGAATTTTTATTTATTTATTATTTTTTATAAGTATCGGTTCAGGCACTGTTTAGGCACCGGAACCGTTTTAAAAGTATCGATTTGGCACAGGTATCGAAAAAAAAAAAAAAAAAAAACCATACCCAACCCTAGTAATTACACTATAAATGCATATAATTAAAGTATACTGTGTTTCACAGTCAACACTAGGGGTGTGAACCTACACTGGTCTCACGGTTCGGTTCGATTACGATTATCATGTCATCGGTTCAATTCGATATCACGATGCATCACGTTGCATTGACGATGCACTGCATCCCCAGTTTTCAATTTTACTTCACATGTATACAATTTTGTCAATAAATACAAGCAGTCAGATATATGAACTGAACCTTTAATTTTACCTGCTCAAAGAAAACATGCTTCTTGAATGTATCAAACAAAACTAACTCTGGGCACAGAAGACAACAGGAGCATTTAGAACAAATACACAAAAGTAAATGCTAAATACTTGGCACTGACAGGGTTAACAGCTCAGGGTGAAAACGGCTGACGTGGTTTCTCAAGTTAGTGGTATTACCCCCTGCATATTTTATTTGTGCGTGACATGATTTACACACAGCGTGTGTCTTCTCCAGGTCGTGCTTACCAGGTTGTTCATAAAAGCCGAAATGTGCCCAGATGTCGACTTTTGAAGTAGTTGGAGCATTTTTAATCACACGCACTCACGTCTCGCCTCCCTCCGCCATTGCATGCTAACGCGACAAAGCACGTATGCGACAAATGATGTCAGAAAAGCTTCGGTACGTTATAATCGGTTATGGTATACTACTGAACCGATACCGAATCATCCTCATCTGCATCGCAATGCACCATAGAAACGATTAATTTCGACACCCCTAGTCAACACATATGGCTTTTTGGCTAGGTTTAAAGGAAAAGGGCACTTTTAGATACAAAAGGCAATAATAGATGGCACTCGTGGAGGTATGGAAAGCAAAGTTCTTTATGAACTGCAGGATTGTTTGTAATAAAGATTTAAATGCAAAAGAAAATGCAGTAGAGCTGACTGTTTCTGCAAGTCATAAGTTAATTTAAAATGTTTGTGATAACATAAGAAAAATAGTTTAACTGTTTTGCCACTTGCTTGAGCAACTTAATACATAATTCTAGAAGTAAATGCAAAAGTAAAAAGCATTGAATAATGTGTTGCTTATATTTATTGCATTTAAACATGTCTATAAAGATTGTATTATTGTATATAAAAAAAAAAAAAAAAGAATCAGGCTTGTGCTGTGTGTAAGCTTTTCTGCAACAATTGCACAATTGTAAAAACAAAAATGCACTGGATGATCAAACATTTAGGTGAGATAAAAGTATATTTTTGAAAAAAAGTCTAAAAAATGCCCCCCTGCACCCCTCAAATTAAAAAATCCTCTCTCACAAGAGTCACCTAAAAGGGGAATTCTCCCCATTTTCAAAAATGAAATTCAGGTACTGAATAAATGTCTAAAAATCCTGATTGGAGTATCGCTATAAATAATTCTACATGATAAAAAGATGGCTTTAAAAAGATCGGTATCGGTGATCGGTAACGGCAGATACTGCTTTCTGTGATTGGCGATTGGCCTCAAAAATCCTGATCGGAGCACTCCTATTTGAAATAGAAAAAAAAATGTCTTTGCATCTTTGCCGAATGAAAGTATTGATTTCCAGGAGTCTTTACTTTTATCTAGCATCATTAGTTCGCTTTTTAGCAGTATTCTTCAGAAGTGTCACTGAATGACCATTTTGCATGTCCTTAAAAAAAAAAAAAAAAAAAAAAAAATAATAATAATAATAATAATAATAATAATAATAATAATAATACTGTTTGAATAGATATATCACAGAACAGATTGAGCAAATCAAGAGTATCAGAGAAATGCTAAGGAGACCAGAAAGGGCCGGACAAACTCCTGAATCAGGATTAATAGGGGCAGCCCAGTATCCTAATGCTGCCATCCTGGGATTGCCCTGAATGATTCAAACATAGAAATTCCAACACATTATCTTTCTTGAGCACCAAGAGCTTTACACCAGAACAGATTTCTCAAATCATGTCGGCTAACAATGATGAAAAAAAAAAATTACGAGAGATTAAATGCTGGTTGTCTGGTCAGATATCAGATCCACATACGTGTTTTTGCTGTGGTCACGCATGCAACATGATACGATCTAAAAAACAACAACAACAAAAAAAATGGTTGACTGTGTAAATCCAGTCTTAGTTACACAACAAGCCACCTTTACTGCAGCCCATCCTGCAAAGCCCAAACACTGATCAGTCAATCTGACAACTTCACATGCCCTGAGACACCACACAATGCAGATGTTTTCTAAGGACAAGGCTCTAGCATTTGTTTCATTCTCAAATATCTGTTTCATTCTCAAATATCACAAATAGATTCATTGTTTTCTAGATTTTTGATTAAATTAATTCTGTGTAACCCATTTAGAGAGACAAGTGCATTGTTGCATGTGGGAAATGGCATAATCCTCTCTGCTGCAGAGTGTAACACTCACACAGTTCAGCGGTAGATGGTTGAATCAGGTTATAAAAACAAAGATCTGTGTGTCTCTTCATGCATTTCTTCGTTTCGGCCAAGATCCATCCACACTGCAGGAGTATACTGTGCACTTGCCCACTTAATGTAAATCCACACAGAAAGAGTCAGGTGGCTGGCGGCGGTGCACGAGCACAGACCCTGTTCCTCCGGCGTGCTAAAGATCCCTCATTAGAATGACAGGAAGGAACTCCACATGTTCTTAGGATGGATGTACACTTGCATCAGGCAGAGAGAGATAATATCCTGCTTGGTGTAAAGAAAAAAATTCCCACTGCAGTAGTGGTTCCTCACAGCTTCTTCCTCTGTACATGTGGTTTGTGTGTGTGTGTGTCTATGTGTGAGAGAGAGAGAGAGAGAGAGAGAGAGAGAGAAAGAGAGAGAGAGAGAGAGAGATCGTAGGAGGGAGGGAGGGAGAGAGAAACACACCCACAATACGTGGTGGGAGTGATAGTGATGGGGGAAATGAGACACCGCTGCTCATGCTCAGCCCTGGACTGTGTGCAGTCTGCTACCTACAGCTGCAAAACACACACACACAGAGATACCTGCATCTTCTTTACATTCACACTGTCTACTGCAGTGAACTGCAGCATGTGTGTTTATTACAAGGACACACACGCGCAAAATATGACTTTATTTAAGGCTCTATGGGCACTTATACACCATGTTAGACATAAATCATACCAATTCACTGATTTCAAATGCAAATTTGCAAAAGTGATGCAACTAAAAGTTAAAACAAATTGCAATACACTGTAATGTAAACCAATGGGACTTTGAGAAATCCAATTTGTTTTGTTTCTGCTTGATTTCAAACTGACCTGGCTTCTCCTATACCCTCAAGATCTTATGCAATCCTATCCATCAAACTCTTCATCAGAGCTTCCTCTAGCGTGCAAGTGGTCTTATAGTGTTGCCCAACTCACATGCAGGTCTGACATCCTAATAATGCAGCAAATGGAAACAAGATTCATTTTGATTAGCTTGTAATGGATACAGAGGGAATAAAGACAGATGGTGCAATGAGGAGGACGTGGAGCCCTCACTAAAAAATAAATAAGAAAAATTTTAATACTCAATACGGCAGCTGTAGGAATAGAAGTCTTGTCTGTCAGTTAAAAGAGAAAATAGCCTTTTTGATAAAGGCATCAGCTTTTTTTTCTTACTTCTTTAATGATTTCTGAAGGATCATGTGACACTGAAGACTGGAGTAATGACTTAAAAATTCAGCTTCGCCATCAGAGGAATAAATTAAATTTAAAATGTATTACAAGAGAAAATGTTTTAAATTGTATTAATATTTCACAATTTTACTGTTTTATTGTAATTTTTACTGAGATCACCACTATTAAATGTCAAGGATTAATAACCCAGAGCAACCTATCAGTACACTCAATTGCTGTTATTAATCCTTTGTTTCTGGGACATGCCACCATCCTCTTCCACTGCAGTTGAGATCATATGATCAGGAACAACATGAAACATTACAGCTGTATATCTCGTAAAAAAAAGTCAAGGTGTGCTGGTTAGCATTGCTTATTAGCCTCTGGAGGTAGTTGTCATTGCACTACCATCTGGTTCTAAAAAGCATCTTCTCCACCGAAAGGTCATTCAAAAGTAGCTTCGATAATACTTAATTAAATTACTATAGATGTTTTAACAGCCAATTCTTTTTAAAGAGCTGAAATGTGTAAAAAAACAAAAAAACAAACAAAAACAAATGTGAAGTCATCAGTATTGTCAGGTCACTGACACAATGGCACTTCGATTCCATGAAATCCTCTAAATACAGATGTTTAAATATTTGTACATCTTTTTGCAATTTGCTGATGTAATCCTAAATAAAGCATAGCTTCTCTAACCTATATTCACAATGATGGGTCAGCAGGATTATTTTCTGTTCTCCTGTGTTATTTTTAAAACATGCTAAGGTCACATGATCTTTCCATATTTTTTTTCCCTTTTCCTTACAATCTGCTTTGCCCTGAAAAAGCTGTACAAATGCTCTCTCTCTTCAAACAGCCACTAGCTTAGACAGGCACACACTCAAAACACACTGGCATGCATACACACACAGCCCAAATCCATCTTAAACGCAGTAATCCTTTAACAGTTGGGTTCAGAAGAGCACTATGCATCTGTTCTGCAGACCTATGATTCTCTGTGCTGTCAGCTTCCTGTTCATTGTGCTAATGATATAGAATAACATGCCAACAACATAGTGTTAAAATATATGAAACGTAAAAAAGTCTAACATAAAAATATAGAAATGACTAATACATGATACATGCAAAGACCTCAACACAGATCGCATTTCAAGCCATTTAGTCTGGTGATTTCTAAAAAGCTGTTTTCCAGAGAAACGGGAACGTTAGCTCATGCAAATCTCAAGAGTAGCTGTGACCCACAATTCCTTGTAAATAGCTACTGATGTAGTGCCAAACAGCAAACAGTGTTCAAACCTTTAATAAGGACTATGAGATCATATAAAGATGGTGAATGTGTTCAATCAAAGAACATTTTCTTAGAACTATGAGACCATATAAAGATGACAGAGGTGTTTGATTTTAAAAAAGACTATGAGAGAGTGAACAAGGTCAATCATTATTCAATCTACCATTCTGCCGTTTTCAGCTGATTCTCTTCACCTTCACCAAGTAAAGCACAAGAGAGAAGCCACTGCAGTCCATAATTCTAAAGACATGTATTAAATCCTAACAATCTGCCCATTTATACCCTGTCTTTCCCACTGCCTCGGCTCAAATAGCCAAAGTAGGTGTCTCAGCTCTGGCCTTAGAAACATTGAGACATTGTTTCAATGGCACTAGGTAGGTGACATTGGCAGTAGGTTTAAAGGGATGGTTCATGAAAATGCATTCATCATTTACTCACCCTCATGTCATTCCAATCTTGTATGACTCATTTTCTTCTGTAGAACATAAAAGATATTTTGAGAAATATCTCTGTTTTGTCCAAACAAATGGAAGTCATTGGGCACCAAAACTGTTTGGTAACCAGTAGGGATGTGCGGGTCTAGTCGACTAAACGGTACAGCTCCTACTAGTCGACACTGAAAACAATAGTTGATTACACGAATTACCATCATTTTAACGTTACATTTTAAAACATTTTAAATAACAAATTAAAATAATACGTTTGACAAAGAATACATATGAAAATATTTAAATATATAAACATTTTTAAAAGTGTATCTGGGCGGAAACTACATTTTTACCTCAGACCTCGCATGCGTTTTCTTCATGTCAGTTGCGGCGAGCTCAAAATGACCACACGAAAGACCAGCAAGGTGTGGGATTATTTTGAATGAGATGGAATCGGAAAAGCTGGTGCAAACTGTGTAATGTCAAACTGGTTTACAATAACTCTACTGGAGCGATGCGTACTCATATTCAATACAGGCATGTAGCGTTAGCTTGGAGGCTAGCCAAAGTCAGCAAATTTCAATCATGTCATGTACACTACAACCCGCCGCCGCTGCAGTCTGCGATCCCATCCGCGCCGTCTATTCCTCTAAACGAAGACTCACTTCGGTGGTGGTGCGGGATTTCCAGGCTCTTTTCGAAACTGTCTGCTTGCTTGTAGTTATCTCTGTGTGCCTGTGACTTCAGTTCCTGCCGAGCGCGTTCTTTCAAGTGCAGAATTGCCTCTAGTCCCGTCTTTCGCCAGACCACGTTAACATGTTAAATTCACTGAACAAATGCGCATGGTCTGAGTAAGTACAACGAGCATTGTTTTGTTTTTAGACGATATAGCCTAACGTTACATGAAGTACATTTTTAAAAGCTGTTTTAATGCTATTCCTTGATAAACTTTCCTATTGTTTTTGACTTTTGTTTTAATATGTTGGCTAACGTTATATGTAGATGAAGAATTCTGTCAGTCTACTGATTGATTTTCCATTTCTACATTGCTCCAGCCGATTTGAATAAATAAGCTATACACTGGTTTATGTTGAGTGTATGCTCTTCTCTTTTTTTTCTTCTTTTTAACGACCGCCTAAAATTAAATTAAGATAACGCGAGGTAAGCATACGGCATAATCGTGACCTATTTTTAGCAGAATTCATTGAGAGATTTGACAGTGTGATTCAAAGATTAAGTATTTCAAGTGTGAGCTGTTATATAGACACATGCACAGTTTTCTTTTCTTTTGCCATTTTTGAGGGGTTTCAAGCTTTTAGACTAGTCGGATACAAAACTTCTGTTTAAACGACAGTCAAATTAGTCATAGCGCACATCCCTAGTAACCAGCATGTTTTGTAATCCACTGAAGAAGGTCATAAGCCCGGTACACACCAAGCCGACAACAACGAACTAGTGGTGAAGAAAGCAGACTGCGGGGTCAGCTCACATCGGCAGAGTCTGGATCCAAAGTTGCCCTGACACACCAAGCCGACGCCTGACTTAAAACACCCGACGGCCAAGTAGCACGTCCGTTCTGCGCTTTTCTCATGCACTAGTTCTCCAGCTGAACAGCCAACCAGAATGTTCAGACGGCCCGACTGGCCGACGAGCTCTGACGGCGATTCAACATGTCGAATTGGCCGAAAAAAGGCCGATGAGGACCAACTTCAGCCGACGGCGCGGAACACAGAGAAAACTTAGTCGGCCGACGAACAAAAACTGCCTGACGGCCAATCGTCTGCTTGGTGTGTATACAGGTTTACAACGACATGAGAACGAGTAAATGATAAGATGAACAATCCCTTAAATGTGCTGCTTCAGATTTTCAGGGTCAAAACAAAGCATTGTTGCACCCAAACAATAAAAATGATATCATAATCAATAGTGAAGTTGAAACAACTAGCCGAGATGTATCATAATAACCACATGATGCCATGGGGGAGAAAATGAGAGACAGACAGAGAAAAACAGAGAGACGTCTGATCTGGTTAAGCAGTTCTTGACAATCAAAGTCTAAAAATAGCCCATGGCAGCCGTGAATGAGCGGGAGAGAGAAAGAAAGAGAGAGCGAGACAGTAAACAGAAAGACTGGCCTAAGGGGAGGGGGTTGCTGCCACTGCCTCTGTCGTGCTTCAGAAGATTTCGAATTTAAGCATGCAGGATCATCACTGTCAGCCAATCAGAAGCCAGCACCTACTGCAGAACAGCATGCCAGCAGCGTCCTCATGATGTCATAATAGTAAGCGTAACCATGGCGACTTTATCTGCTTCTCTTGCTGACTCCCACTGGATGAAGCACCCTTCAGACAGCAACACATGTGGACCTCACTGAAAACACACTCTCATATTGCAGTACTATAGACGTTCTCAATCAATCGATCTTGTACATAAAAGCTGATGAAGTTAAGACCATCTTACCCTTCTTCATCCTTACCCTTGATCCATCCATGACCCTTACCTTACAACTCACATCCATTTATATGATTGCTTTTGGACAGTTAAACAGTTAAAGATGTATGCAATTTCTGCACCTCTACAGGAGCAACAATTGCGATGAGTACAAAATGAGTCATCAGGTTTCCCAAACATCGTCAAAATCAAGTTCTGTTTGACTAACACTCAGATTTTAAAATCACCTTGAGACTGACTGCAGAATACATAAATCATGCAAAAGTTAAAGTTTAAGCTTTATTTATTAAGAAATTAATACTTTTATTCAGCTAGGATGCATTAAATTGATCAAAAGAGGCAGTACATGCATTTTTAATGTTGTGAAAACATAAAATAAATCTTCTTTCAAAAACATAAAATAAATCTTACTGACCCCAAATTTTTGAATGGTAGTGAAAACAAGGATATTAAGCACTAATTGCAAGACCATGTTCTCATGTTTTACTAACACGGCAGACAGACTGAATGTTTGATTTGCAAAGAGGAAGTAGAAATAAAAATATAAAAACCTCTAATCCTGTGTACTAGGATTAAAAAGTTCATCTCTACCACGCTTCTCTTAAAGGTCCTCACAGCTTGAGAAAGGCCGTCATCAGCAGGAAAAGGCCAGTAAACTCCTAACCAGGGCTCGCAAAATCGCTAGCCCGACGTCCCGGGAATATTGTGTTTTCCAGTCGGGCTACCAAAATGTATCACCGCCCTGCCCGACGGGCTACCTTAAATACAGGGCTCCCACGGGTCCTTAAAAACTCTTCAATTTAGTTATCAAACTTAAGGCCATAAAAAGTTTCAAATACGTTAAATGGTATAAGAAATGTCTTAATTATAATTTCAAGAGGTCTTACAGTTGGGGACGGAAAGACAAGAATGGGGATATGGCTGAATTAAACTTCAAAAGGCAATGGCGTCATTGAATAAATATGAGCGCTGCACGTTTCAAGTCAAAACGCAGCACAGATGTCTTTATGTGAATGTTTCTGAAGGGAACCGACTGTCCTCAGAAATGTGTCGTTGGCATTTTTATTTCATCTTACCTATAATGCCTGATAAAGCAGCGTTTATGAGCGCGGACTGTGCTGCTTTGTGTACAGCCGCTAACAGGGATTTTCTCTGAGGGAAACCGCTATATTAAGCCGCTCCTAAAGCGCCACCTCGTGGCAGAGAATAAATTTGCATTTTCAATAACCCTTTCTTGCTGTTTATGGTCAGATCAATGCAAATATCGACCCATGTTTTTAAGCAGCAAACACATAGAGTTGTAAATGAGAAAGAAGTTAATGTGCCTTCTAAAAATCTAAACAATTAAGACAGTAATATGTATTCATTTTAATTTAATATAATAATTTATATGCTTTAAATGGTTTAAGGCTGAAATGCTGTTGTATAAGATTTTTGTTTTTGTGAAAACCTGTATCTGAACTGTAAATCATGTAATATGGTTACATACAGTATTATGGCTTAATACTGTATGTAACCATAGACATTGTCCAACCCCACTCATACTGTGTTCATTTTACTTGTGCAGCTCTTAAAATGGGTCATAAATTGCCTTAAATTTATTTTTAAAAATTCTGCAGATACCTTGTAAATAGTGAAATAAAATTCCTTCCTTCATATTTGTTGATATTTGTGTACTGAAAATATTTCTGATTGACAATAAGACTCCTATCTGATTTTCTATATTTATAAAAAAAATAAAATAAAAAAAAAAAAGGTCTTTTTTTATTTGGGCTAGTTAAATTCATTTTCGGGCTACCAAAATCTGAAGAGTACCTGCCCGAAGGGCTACCAGGGATTTTGAAATTTTGCGAGCCCTGCTAACATACAAGTACAGGACAGTGAACTCCATCTTACATCTCATGTGTCTGACATCTTAAGAAGGTTTCCTGACTTGCATAATAACCTAATATTAGGGGTGGCTCGATACCACTTTTTCAGAACCGATCCCGATCCGACACCAAAAATTCTGAGTATTGGCCGATACCGATATCGATCCGATACCAGCTCAGTTTTTTTTAATCAGTGTAGAATTTCGATACCTCAATGTGTGTTGAACTGATCATCACTCTTTTGTGTGTTACCCACAATCTACTAAACATAGACAACTTTCTTATAAAGAAAAAATAACAAACGGAAAAATATATATATATAATCATAATCTATGACAAAAATACTATTATAAACAAGGTTAGTGGATAATTCAGTAGCTAAAGTTACTCTAGAAAAATCATGAGTGCACAATAATTTTATAAGATTAAACTTTTAGTAAAAAAAACAAAAAAAAAAAACTTATTTTGTGGGGAACAAATAAAAGTGAATAAGTGTTGGACTAAATCTGGTAAAATGTTACACATTGCTCTTTGTATTGTAAAATACATTCATGAAAAATGTAATATATTTATATGTAAATATATAGGGCCCACTATAAAATTAAAAACATTTCTTTTAAATGTATAGCACAGTAATGAGGCAGCAACATATGATAAGATGAACAAGAAAGGCTATTAATAATCTGTCACTGTGCAGAAGTATTATGATACGAAAGGCTCCAAATACAGAGCGGCACAAAGTGCTTATGCGCATCCCGTGAGAAGAATGATGCGCTTGAAGCAGCACGGAATCACAGCGCACAGGAACAGCACTCCACCTAGAAAAGCACAAAGGGAAGAGACATTGATGCATAATTTATTAAATCTGTGCGATAGTTTAATGAGCCTTTTCTTTTAACAGTTTTAAATCTCAGTTACTGTGCTCATGAAGAACAATTTATAGTGCTCTCTACTCCAGTGTTGTGATCTAACATGGTAGAAATGAACACGATTTAGAAACAAAACGAAACTCCAGCAAGATAAAGTCCTTTTATGCAAAACCATTTGTCTTTATTTACAGATGAAGTATAATATTAGGAACATTGAATCATCTTAGAGAGATTCATCATCTTGACTGTCGTAACCGAACACGACAGGTAGTTTGAATGCTGAATGGAGGATGACAGACAGTCGCAGCGGAGAGAAGAGTTTACATGAACTTGACTTAAATATTCATCTGTTGCTACCTCACATTAAACTATGGAATGCTTCAGAACACTTGGAATATAGTGCATGACAACTTAATGGTGCTTTATGATGTTTTTGTGGCTTTCGTGGGGGTTTACAATAACACAATAGTATACGCAGAATATCAGATTTGGATCTGTCTCATCTGACCGATACCCCGATCCGGCAGAAAATGCGAGTATCAGAGCGATACCGATACTGAATATCAGATCGGCACACCCCTACCTAATATTTTAGGTAGATCCACCAACACCTGCAGAGTCTTGCTACACAAAGTGCGAGATCATATATGAGTTCTAAAAAACAACTCTTTAAAAAAAACGGCATAAAATAGTCTGAATTACAGTCTAAAATGTCCATGAGTAACTCAGTCCTCACCACTAACTGCTATGTGTTTAAACAAGCAAGACCCTCTGATAAGACCTTCTTTTTCCCAGCATTCAACCAATTCAGCTTTGAACATGTGAACATGCCCACTGACCCTTTACTGCCACAGTGTTTTGCAGGCACCCTCATAGCGAGGTCATCTGAACTCAACCAAACACCTCTGAGCGGACAGCACACAGATGGAGAAAAGTCATCATAACAGCACATAAACTCTTCAACTAACATCTTCTTGTTCACTCACTAAAGTGTAAGACTTCAAGAGCAGTTCACCCACCTCTAGTCATCAACCTCCTAGTTCAAAGCATAATGGTAAAGATGTATGTATTGGCTTTGACTGGATTATCTCTCTCTCACTGTGACTCAGACACACACACATTTTATTTTAAGTTTGCAGTGGCAAAGCGCTGGCAGGTCAGAGATGATGACCAGGCCACAGATTCTGGCCTTGCCACAGGAGTTTTTAAATCAGCGCTGCACTGACCCAATGAACACTCACAGAGTTATCTGCCCAGCACACACACACACACACACACACACACAATTCCACAGGACAGGAATGTGCTGATAAGAAGCCAAGGCCCTTCACACTCTCTTTCTCTTTCATTCTCTCTCTGACAGAATTGTGATGATGTTTGCTTAAAAACTTTTTTTAGATTTTATAACCATTTTATAACCATTTTTAATCATTAAATGTTGACAATTTGGAATTAAAATACTTAATAGAACAAAGCCATCAATCCTAAAAAATGAATGCTGAATATTTATGCTATAATGCTATCAATAATGAATCAAAAGTAAAATAAAAACTCACCTTTAGCTTTGCTACTGACAGACTAAATCTGAACATTCCCTTTAAAGTTATGTTTTCTGATTTTGTTCATCTCTGCTTTATAATTCCACATTTTTAATGTTTTTTTCTTTTTTGTTTTTTGACTGACTAAAATATGTTAATATATAAATACACTGACAGTCAAAAGTTTGAGTTGGTAAGATGTTTTTGAAAGACCCACTTAGAAAAAAACAGTAATATTACAAAAAACAAAAAAAAAAACATTAATTTATATTAACTGTTATTTATCTCAATTTATTTTAAAATATATTTTATTTATCTGATAGCAAAGCAGAATTTTTAGCAGCCATTATATTCAGTATTCAGTATCGCGTGATTCTTCAGAAATCATTCTAATATGCTGGAAGAAACATTTCTTCTTATCATCAATGCTGAACACACTGAAATACTTTTTTGCAACATTATAAATGTCTTTACTGTCACTGGTCAATTTAATGCAGCCTTACTGAATAAAAGCATTGATCTCTTATACTCAGCATTGATATATAAGCATTGATCTCTTATACTATAATGCTTATCATATAAGCATTGATCTCTTATACTCCGTATAATTCTATACTAATAATATAAAAGAAAAAAGAAAGAAAAGAAAAAAATCTTACTGACCCCAAACTTTTGAACAGGAGTAAATGATGTTAAGAAGATGAACAGGAAAAATTGAAAACATAGTCATAAAGTTAAGTCTGTCTACAGGGAGAGGTGGTCTTATTTCTTAGATAATGTGTTGTTGTGCAGTGTCCATGTTCTTAGCTCTGAGCTAACAACCGAAACGAGGCTGTTCCCACATCTGAATTCCACAGCCAGAATCTGTGATGCAAAACACGCACACATACACAAGCACAATGATGTGTAACTGTACAACAACAGCCTCATTCAGCAGGGGGTCCCTTTGTCAGGGTGTGTGTAAGAGAGAGAGAGAGCGAAAGAAAGAGAAACAAAAGAAGGACAGGGGCAAAATGATGAGTGAGAGGGGAAAGTGGGGGATAAATAGGACACCTTAGTTTTGCTTATATCCCAGACCCACAGAAACAGCAGTCACCCCGGACAGGCCTCCCAGCCGAGGGACACGTGACCAGTCCGAGCTCACTCAGAGGAATTCCCAAGCCCTTACAGGCGACAATGCCTGTTCTGTGGCCCAAGATAGACAGCCAGAGAGTTAATGAGGTGCAGCTAAAGCTAGATTAATTCCCTTCACCACTACAGTATATAATTAATATCCAGGAATAATTAGGCCCTCCCCCACATATAATAACAGAGCATATGTGTAGGAGTCCGTATAATTCTATACTAATAATATAAAATAAGTAATATCACTCAAATATTTACACTGTAAAATGCAGTTTCCTAGCTTCAGGACGGGGTCCCAATCACCCTTTTTATATAGTTTATAGTTTCTATATTTTCAAATATGATACAGAGAGAACATATTGTATATACAGTACATACATTACAACTGTCACTTTTCCTTTTATGAAACCAGAATCAAATAACAGAAAACACACACGCACAACTCACAGCTCATATTTATGCAAATGGATGAACTGTTGTAAACATTGATAACAAGAAATGAGCACCAAATCAGCATTACAATTATTTCTGAAGGATCATGTGACACTGAAGACTTGAGTAATGGTTGCTGAAAATCGAGATTTGCAAACACAGAATATTTTAAAACATGTTAAATAGGGATGTGCGGGTCTAGTCGACTAAACGGTACAGCTCCTGCTAGTCGACGCTGAAAACAATATAATTACACGAGAGAAAAAAAAACAAAACATGATTTTATCATTCAAATTACCATCATTTTAATGTTACAACTAAAACATTTTAAATAAGTTCAAATAAAACTTTTGAAAAAGAATACATATCAAAATATTTAAATATATATTTTTAAAAGCGTATCTGGGCAGAAACTACATTTTTACCTCAGACCTCGCATGCGTTTTCTTCATGTCAGTTGCGGCGAGCTCAAAATGACCACGTGAAAGATCAGCAAGGTGTGGGATTATTTTGAATGAGATGGAAACGGAAAAGCTGGTGCAAACTGTGTAATGTCAAATTGGCTTACAATAACTCTACTGGAGCGATGCGTAATCATATTCAATACAGGCACGTATGTGTTAGTTTGGAGGCTAGCCAAAGCCAGCAAATGTCAATCATGTCATGTACACTTCAACCCGTCACTGCGGTCTGCGATCCCATCTGCGCCGTCTATTCCTCTAAACGAAGACCCACTTCGGTGGTGGTGCGGGATTTCCAGGCTCTTTTCGAAACTGTCTGCTTCCTTGTAGTTATCTCTCTGCTTGCCTGTGACTTCATCAGTTCCTGCCGAGAGCGTTTTTTTTCAAGTGCAGAATCGCCTCTAGTCCCGTTTTTCGCCAGACCACGTTAACATGTTAAATTCACTGAACAAATGCACATGGTCTGAGTAAGTAAAACGAGCATTGTTTTGTTTTTAGACATTATAGCCAACATGAAGTACGTTTTTAAAAGCCGTTTTAATGCTATTCCTTGATTAAACTTTCCTATTGTTTTTGACTTTTGTTTTAATATGTTGGCTAACATTATATGAAAATGAAGAATTCTGTCAGTCTATTGATTGATTTTCCATTTCTGCATTGCTCCAGCCGATCTGAATAAATAAGCTATGCACTGGTTTATGTTGAGTGTATGCTGTTCCTTTTTTTCCGTTTAACGACTACCTAAAATTAAATGATGATAATGCGAAGCAAGCATACGGCATAATCGTGACCTATTTTCAGCAGAATTCATTGACGGATTTGACAGTGTGATTCAAAAATTAAGTATTTCAAATGTATGCCATTATATAGACACGCACAGTTTTTTTTCTTTTGCCATTTTTTTGGGGGTTTCAAGCTTTTAGACTAGTCAACTAGTCGGATACAAAACTTCTGTTTAAACGACAGTCAAATTAGTCATAGCGCACATCCTAATGTTAAAAAAGAAAAGTTGTTTTAAATTTTAATATTATTTCACAATATTAATGTTTGTACTGTACATTTGATCAAATAAATAAAGCCTTGGTGAAGGTAAGAAACTTATTTAAAAGACATTAAAACATTTTGTAAGTAAAAAGGCAACACAACATACTTAATGTGTAAAAAAATTTAATCACCACAGTGAGAAATATAGCACTCAAGAAAATAGAGGGCTTCTCTTAGAAACTGATTATCTTAAACCAAGAACTGCAAACATCTGAGGCCAGGGGTGGGATAATTCCTTTAACACAAAAAGTTAGTGAAGATTGTCTCAACATAAACAGTGTCTAGACTGAAGCAAAACAAAACTAGTTGACTCTCATTATAATCAACTAAGCTGTCCAAAGTGGAAGGCCCGATGTGGCGCATGCAATTACTTCCCTGTTTGTCTGGGGAAAAGAAAAAAAAAAAAAAAAAAAAAAAAGGATTTTATTTAGAATTATTTTTTATGTCATTATTTATGATGATATCACATGCGAATATAATTATATAATGTTAAATATCCTGAGTGTTAAATGAAAAGTAGTTCACTGTGGCCTAAATATGCTTAAATATTAATTTATATGTTAAAATATGCCTTCAAAACCAGGAGTAAATTTCTAGACTTAAGTACAATTTATTTCTGGCAGGTTCTGTAAGTTACCTGATCATTCAGCTCTCAAACCAATGGAAAAGTAGGCTTGTTCAGTAGAGCTATACCAGGTTTCAGTGTTTGAAACAAGCAGAAAAGTTGCAGACCTTCAGATTCAAGCCAAAATCTATTCATTCATGCTGAAATACACAAGACCCTCTTACGAAACAAATCTAAAATAATGATAAAGCTTTAATCAAAATAGCTCAAGAGAAGTCGAAAGTCTAAGAACTCTAGAACTGCTGCTTAAAGCTTATGGGGCACAGCAACAGTGAGGAAATTGCTCAAGCGTTATCTTCAAAACAGCCTTCTAGAGTTTCCTAGCTTCACAAACACAGAGTAAATCTCAGCTAACCTGCTTTGTGCCGTGGGCACAGCAAAGTTGAGGTCAGTGGACCTGGGTCTGAGAAAACAGGCCTAATGAAAAGCTGGACTGACAACAGACACCAAGAAGCCAAGAAAGACTGCCCACTAAAAACACAAACCGAATTTACTAAGAGTTTTTACAAGATAATGTGGGTTTTTGTGTGGCAGTGAGCTTGTCAGATTTACTATATTCACAAGAGAGTGATCGCTCTTTTTCAGAGCGCTGCACTCACATAAACGCCACAAACTCACTAATCCACTGAGTCACACACACAAACCAAACCTCCAAACGAAGACCATCATTATCCCAACACTCTCACACAATCCATCCCCACAAACACACCAAATCTAGCAGCAATCACTATTATTATGCACACACAATACAATAATAACAGACTATTATCAAATAAATACAGCCATCGCAGTCTTAGAGGTAAATAAACTCTGTGAGGTCTGTAATCTCTTCAAACTCAGTCTGCATTTAGTCATCGCTTAAACAACAATTATACAGGGGGCAATACCGTTGAAAATAATCCAACTTATCAATGCGACTAACTCCACAGATCTGCTCAGAATACACAGAGCTAGACATGAGCATCACCTGTTTGAAATATTCAGCAAGTTCAAGCTGAGGTAACATGAAGGAATTTGGCATGCTGAGTGTGCGTCTGGGTCACTATAGCCCACAATCTCCTGTAGGGCTCTGTATTATCATGGTTGAGAGAAGAAGGCTCACTAAAACTCGACATGTGATTCAGATTAAAGATCTTTTTTCTGTATGTGCCCCATTCTCTCAGCCAGATTGGTGTATATCAAGTAGCACTGATGTGATGGAAAATCTTAAAGTTAAAGGGATCATATTATGATATATCCAATTTTACTTGATCTTAGTGACAAAATAGTTTGACTTACTGTAAAAAAATCTGCAAATTTCAAAACTCCAAACAATCTCCCCAGTATAAGATAGACCATTTTTTTAAACCAAGCACAAAAAAGATTTGTTCCATACATGCACAACTCTCAGACGCCAGACAAAGACGTTAACAAATGATGGGCAACATTTACACACAAACAACTGATATATGGTGTTCAGAAACGCCACAAAAATAAACAATAAAATATGGGACAGTCTACCAAACCTTTCTGACTTCATGTAGCACATACAGCTCTGCAAATCTGTTTGATGGATTCAAATGTTAAAAAAGGAGCAGTGGAAGATTATTCTCAAAAATGTCCATCATGATTAAAGTCCAGGGCCCGTATTCTTAAAGATTCTAAGATTCCTCTCAGAGAGCTCCTAATGTAGCTTGAAAATTTCTAACTAGGAATCTTAGCTTAAGAGTGATTCAGGACCAATCTAAGAGCAACTCTGAGCAAGGAAAAGACAAAAACTTTTATCTTAGTGAGGAGGCAGGGCTGACCCCGTTGCTAGCTATGACAGTCTTTTGAAGACTGTGATTGGTTGGTTGTCCAAGAAGGAAATAAAAGAGCACTTTTAAGAGTAGGGTCTATAATAAGCCTTCACTTTGAAATTGCAGGCGTAATTTCTCCTGTTTTACCGTACTCACACACACACACACACACACACACATATATATATATTCTTTATTTACCATGCTGTCACACTTAGCATATTTTGTAGGAAATGAACAGCTAGTTCTGAAAGTGCTTGTTTGTGTGATCACTTTGCTTATAGAAGGTTGTGACAGACCCAGATCATCACTGCTGCACAGTTGCATTTTTCCAGTTGTCAAATAAGTTAATGTAGTGATTTACTTCCATTTCTGGTGCTATGGCATTTCTGTGCGGTGTCGGAGATGTTAGCGTGTCTCTAATAAGATCGGTCACAAACATGATCCCTGCATGATCTAATGTGTAGCGTCTTCAACACGTTTCTTCTGCCTCTTCATGTTTTGTCCATTTTCTCCACTGCTAAAGAAACTCTTAAGCCTCTTAAAAGTCCTCGTCCGTACTCCTAACAATTTTGGACCTTAAGACCTATTTTAAGAGTTAAGATGCTTTCTGAATTACTTTTTTCTTTACTAGGATCTTTTCTTTAATTTTAAGAGGAAACACCCACATTTCTAAGAATTTTCTTAGAATTGTGTTGTGTTACTAGGAGCAATTCTTAGCGCTAAGATTTTTCATGAATACGGGCCCTGGTCTCTAAAGTCTGTTTTATAAAAGAAAGAAAAAAAACACTTTTTTTCTAAATATTTCTATATTTACATAATATTTTTATACCATTTTTACAAATGAGGATATCCATTCAAACTAGCATAGATTCGGCTACACAAGGAGCTTAAAATATCATCTTCTTGTGACGTTGGGGGCCAGAATCGATATAGTAGATAGAGCAGGGGTGTCAAACTCAGTTCCTGGAGGGCCGCAGCCCTGCTGAGTTTAGTTCCAACCCTGCTCCAACACACAAACCATGTAGTTTTCAATTGAGTCTGAAGGACTTGATTAGCTGGATCAGGTGTGTTTAATTAGGGTTGGAGCTAAACTGTGCAGGGCTGCGGCCCTCCAGGAATTGAGTTTGACACCCCTGTAGTGCAGGCTCCAATTTGAAATTTTAACACATACCTGCTGCCACTGCCAGACAAAAAACCAACGACAGCTGTGGTTAAACGAGATAAAACGAGCGGACTGGACAGAAACGATCATCAAAAATGCTCGTGTTTGCAGCGCACACTTCTTATCAGAAAAGGTTAAATAAAGTATTGTCTTTTGTTGTTATGAGCACATCTAAAGATTTCTTATGCATCTCACTTCTATGTCGTGTATGAAATAAAGTCTGTGTGCATGTGTGTTAAACAACAAACTGACGATATATGCTTAATCATTTGTAATTGTATATACATTGTTGTGATTAATTGTGGCTGGAATAATAATGTAGCTGTAAAAATAGTTGCCTGCTGAAATTGAAATATATATACATCTTCATGACTAGATAGACATGGTGAGTATGTCTTAACTATATACTTTAGATGTGAGTCACTCAACCGGAGGTAATCCTGTCAGATCGTCCATCCTTTGAGTAAAAGTGTGTGGGCGTCATCCAATCTGGTTTCGTCCGTTAAAGTTAACCTTTTCAAATAACAATCGCAGTCCCGGACAGTGAGTGACCTTACATATGCAGGTAAAATCTGAATTTCTCCAGTTATAGTGAAGCGGTTAGGGGAATCTTTCTACCTCCACCTAAGCTCCGCCCACAGAAAAACATCACAATGTTTACGAACAGAAAAAGGGTCTATACAGAAACTGCAGAGATGACACACGCAGAGGATCACGCATACACTTCTGCTTTCTCCTGTCACATGCAGTGAAGATCTGAGTTTTGTACAGGCTGCCTCAGACAGTTCCAGAACACTGAAAGCCCAGTGGGGAGGACTGAGGGGGGTGGGTTAACAGTGGGTGACAGTAGAGTACAGCCTAATTAAGTCCTCATTAGCTGAGCATTAAACTAAGCAGAAATGTGAAAATGACACAACCAAGTGGGCCGTCGCCTGTACATATACTTCTACACACAGATTCGTCACTCTCATAAATCATAAAATATCTATCATAGCTGGTGACAAAAGCATAAGAGAGGTGAGGAAGTAAACCTGACAAACGTGCAATATAAGCCCTGTGGTGGAGCTGCACCAGGAGCCCAGTGCTGTTGCTCACTATGGGAACGGCTCAAGCTTTCCAACAACACAGGCACACTTGAATATGATTGGCTCTGAGAGGCACACAGGACTCTGTAAACAGCACATTACACTACCAGATTTTGACATTTAGAGTTTTATCTTCAAATTTTTGCAGGAGGCAAAAACAGTTATAGACAAAGAAACAAACATTCCCTCTCCAGCAGAGGAAATTGAAACTGCATGCCTTCTTTTTTTCCTAATATGTCTAGTACAGCAGTAAAGTGGAGATATGTTTGTCCTCTGATGATTAAAAAACCTATCCTGCAAGCTCTCAAAGAGGGCCAGAGGCTCCAGCAGTAATTCACATAACCTCTCCAGAACAGAAACTTAGGACAAGAGCTTTCTCTCTCTCTTTCTGCTTTGACTATGAATACAAGCTCGAGGGGCCTATTTATAGTATTAATACAAATAATTTTCTCTTGTATATTGTGCATGGGACAGACAGTCAGACAGGTGATCTAGGCTGTATGTACTGTTCCACATTAAACACCTTCATTTTCATTTAAATAGGATATTAGATTAGTTCCCTCTAGATTGAATTAATATTTTCCCCTCTAGTATAGACTCTTTATTTACTCAAGGGAAAGAATATGGCATGGTGTCAATCCAGAAAGTCAGATACTACAGAGAGGGTGTGAGAGTGAGACAGTCCAGTTTAACAAGAAGTTTTCTACTCAAGAACAAACAGACGTAATCTGTACCAAATGGTGACTTGATCCCACAACTGCAGGGATCAAGTCACCATTTGGTACTGGATTTGCATTTATTACTGACTAGCTAGATGAATCCAAGGATTCTGAATTCTGCTTTGTTAAAGCTTTAAAACAGAAAGTATGACTTCACTGTATTTTATTAAGAAACATATTATTTCTCAATAATAATAATAAAAAAAAATCTTCCATGATTTCCCTATCAAAGTCGTAAATAAGCCCTTAAGAGCAACTTGGTGAGCTGTAGCCATGCAATACATGTGGTGTCACTGATGACACATAAAGGACTTTTGTCTCTATAAGCTGTCTTAAGGCTTGAGCCACAGGTCACTCATTGTAGTATCTGGTCTGTTCTGGAACTATTCAGTGATTTTTAAATAACAAATAGTCCCAAACTAGGTATAGAGTATAGTCCTTTCCCCCTTCTCCAAAAGACCTAATGAAAAAGTAATCATCCACATTAAGTCTTTGTATTTAAAACTAGGAGACAAAACAAAAAGCAGCAGATACAGCATAGACAGGACAATGTCTCCCAGAGAAAACAAGGACACCAGGGAGGTTGAGCAAAACTTTAGGACACAATAACAAGGTCACCCAGAGAGATCCACACCTTAAACAGACATAAAAAATTTCCACCTGGAAAAATAAAGCCGTGTCTTCTCGTACATGTCTTCTGTTGTCGTATTATTTTGGGATACACAGTAATGATAACTACATTATCTGATTATTAAAAATAGCAACTATTAAAACGAAGGACTTTCTACCTCAAAGTGAATTCTATTCTAGTACTACATTACAGTAACTTAAATATATTATATATTTTAAAAGCTTAGGTCAGTAAGATTTAAAGACAAGATAAAAACAAGAAAAGAATGTTAAAAAAAATATTTCTTTTTTAAATAAATGTTCTTTGAATGAATGTTCTGTCTTAAATAAATGTATCATGTATTGTATTGTATCATGTATAAATGTATAGATAGAAGGACAGACAGAGAGACAGATAGATGTGTTTAATGCTAAATGTATATAATGTCAATGGTGTAAATTGATATAATGTCAATACACACCATGGCATTACATCATCACGCAACCATTTGATCAAGAGAAACTCACCAAACCTGAATGACTGTATGTGCAGTACACATTCCTGTGTTTTCATATGCTTCTCACACATTACAGTGGAAGAGGAAGCCCACTCAAGATCAGCATAAACACATACACAAACACAATGTGCACCATTGTACTCCGTGAGCCACCTTACACACATAACCCACGCAAAAACGACTTCTCCGCAGTCTCTGTCTCTCTCTGATACAGAACCACAAAACCACGGCTCGTTCTGGTCGAGTCTTTCCCACCACATGCCTTATAGTGTAAACAATCCCAAAGCAAATATGCAGGCTGAGTATAATACAATAACTGAACCAAATCTCGTTTATAATTAGGCATTTATCTGCATCTGCACAGCCCCGAATAATAGTTTCCTGCACCTGCAAAATCCTGCCCACATTATTCAGACAAACAGAAACTATTTTAAGGTTGAGATTTCCCTGTGTGCGCATTATTGCCTATCCCGAGAGAAAGTTGGTCTACAATCTTCAGTAACTCGTGAAAATAGTTACTATACGTTAATTAAAGTGCAGTAATTTCACACCACTTTGACATTACAAGTCTTGGCGTTTCAGTGCCATTTATATAATCAACAGGTAAGTTACATCACGAGTCTCCTCAAGCTTCACTTTGAACGCGTTTTAATTGTCCAAGATTCTTAAAGGGACAGTTCACGCAAAATGTATTCCAAACTCGTATTATTTTTTTGCGTGCAACACCAATGTAAATGTTTGTCTCGATTCACTTTCATCACACCTTTTCTTCGCGCAATGAAAATGATTTGTGAACCGAGGCTGTCGTTTTCCCTTTTTTGTTCCATTTAAGTTCAAAACTTGTAAATGTTTAAAATAAGACGAGAGTTAGTAAAGGATTAAAGTTTTATGTTTATTATTTTCGGTGAACTGTCTCTTTAAGATTCTGTCTTTCACGTGGATTATAAGGAAAATGGGATACAGACGTGGAGAATGAGTCTTTTCCAACATGTAGAGCTCCTTAAATGGGTCAGGACTCGTATCCCGTCTAATTGTTTTGGAAAGTACCTTTAGTAAAGTAATTTCCTACCTTATTTATTGCAGCCTTGGCAGACATTTTGATATCTTGCTGGCTCCCGGCGTAGCAAGTTTACTGTTGTTGAATATCACTACACCCAAAACACACACAAAAAAAAAAAAAAAATATTCCTCCTTCGTCCTGCCCAGCAGCCGCCGCCGCAGCGCCGGGCAAAGCGGGTTTATTTCTTCTGACCGCCCAAAGACATGTCAACACGACTGAAATCCAGCAGTCCAAAGTTCATCATCTATTACTGCGCGTGAACTCGCACAAACTTCAGAAGCTACGCGAATACCTTGCTGACAGTCTCTTTCTCTTTTTAATAAAGTGAAAAACAACAATGAATCAAGAAAACCTTGCTGTCCTAAAGTCGACCGCGCCACAGAGTTTAATAATATCGACGCGATCCGTCCCAAAGCGGCAGAAGTTTCAAACAGATGAGCTCGACCCTCGCTTCTCTCCTCTCCCAGCAACAATCATGACATGTCTGACTGGAATGGACCATTACACTCCTGCGGGGGTGCTTGGGTGGAAACCGGGACAGTGTGAGCTGTATAACCACAATTACAGAAACGTAATTTTAACTCTTTATGTGTATGCAGCTGTTTTGTGTGTTAGCGTCGCGTGTTATGTGATAAATGTGTCGTTATTTTGGATCAAACGATAAATGCAACAATAAAAACTAAAATTACACCCCCGTGCCTGACCTTTTTGTTTTGACCGGGGAGCGGATGGGATGGAGAGAGGGAAGCAAGGTGAAGTGGAACAAAGTTGTTGCTCGCTGCTTTGCTGTTGGTTGCCGATTAAAAGTTATAAGAAATAAGGAGTTTCTATATTTTAACGCAAAATATTTTTTTTTTCTCACACACAAAAAGTAAAAAATATTTTTTGGACTGTTAAACATTCTTAACTTACCAAGGATTCCAAAACATGGGTTAAATTAGGCTATGTTTTTCTAATGATTAATAAAATTAAAATAGAAATAGAAAATAATAATTATATAGTAGTTCCATGAGTTCTGATGTTTGTTTAAAAATACAGTGACTCTTAAAAATGTGGTCTGTGCAATGCGTAGGCCTAAATGAGTCTTGGAAACAAAATATGCATTCTGTTCAAAACCTAGAATAGGCAAACTAATTATCCCTACTAATACTTAGACTTCATTTAGATTTCTAAGATTGTGTGTAGTTTAAACTTTAGATCAAGTTTTGGTCGATAACAAACCACTCAGGAAACCTAACGGGACATAATTGCTGCAATACAGACCTCTTCCTGTGGTTTCCGGGTCTCCTCCCATAGGACAGGGCCCTAGAATGCTGTTTGTATTGTTTTGAAATCAGCATTATGGGCTGTACTTTTCACTGTAAAATGTCAACTTATGTTTGCAAATGATAAAATGAAAGACAAACAGCTTCTCAAAAGCACAAAATATCCCCGACTCCTTAAGAGTATAATCAATCATTTAGTTGTCAGTGATGATGCATTCATGATTTAGGTCCCTAAAGTATTCCTGGAGTTCAGCAAACAAGAGACTAAAATGGTTTCATTTACATTCAACAAGCCAACTGTCTGTAATAAAGGAAGCAAACTGTCTCTGATCTCCACTATTCTTGTAACTGTCATTAAGATGGTAAAGATAATTTCTGAAAACAGTGAAACTGAGGATAAAAAAAAGACTGATTTTAACTCGGTACCACAATTACCAAATTAGATACAGCACACAAAAAAAAAATCAGCAAATCAATCCCTAATAAGACAAGAGTTACTTTGGTGCACCACTTAAGCACAGTCAAAAAGGCAAACATGAATTGTAATCTGAGTAAACCAATTCTTACACTGAAGACACTGAACGCTATGTTCTCTATTAAAAGTCCACATCAGCTAATGGTCACAAGGTCTCTGCTTGTAAATGTAATCCCACAAATACCTTGATGATTGACACACAGGTCCAGGGGAGAGGCTAGGGATATTTTGGATTAGTCAAGCTGCTGGATAAATTCTTGTCATAAACCAGACCAAAGGGTTAAACCCAAAATAACTCAGTGTAAGAGATCACATTTTCTCATAGCTATAGGCTTTAGGAATCATGAAAGGAGGGAAGGAGAGGAAGTGATAGGACAGAGCTATAAAACATTTAAGAAGATAATGCTTTTCAGTGACCAATATGTCTCCCCATATACATTTATTACCCAAGACTCTTAGTGTCATCACAAATTTAAACATAAATGTGCTAAATGAAATTAAATGTAATAAGTGATGATGATGAAATATTTGCATTGTAGAAGCCATGAATGACTGTAACAAATTTAACTCAAAATGAACTGAAACACAAGCACAATTTCTGCACAGGATGAACCTAAGCAACACAGAAAAAAACAACACAAAGAAATAGAATGATAAATACTGCCAACGAGGATAATCGCTCAATCCTCCTCCATCGCATGTTGCGATCCGCATCGACCAGCGAGGATATCAGGATATTCAACATGCTGTTTGTTAGCGCAGGCAAATCTCAAATTCCTAAAAACCTCAGAACATCTCTTTGATGTCTTCAAAAACCCAAGTAAATGACTGAAATGTAAGCCCAAGATGGAGAGGACTGCTAGCTGAAGAGTGAATGGTTCTGATAGAGTAGAGACAGAGAATTACTGACAGACAAACACGATTGAAGGCAGCTTTGTCGCGCATGGTTACCCTAAACAGCTCTCGACACGGAGCAACCTGAGGCTTCGCATCAGCCGAAGAGCTCAGGTGTGCTCATGGAAGAGCAAGCACTTGGAAAACACTCCCATGGCCTAGGAAATCACACACGCATGCAGTACACACACACACACACACACACACACACACAAAGCTCAGTAGACTTGCCTGCCTGTAGTTAGAGTCTAATGGTCAGTGAAAAGTGCAGATCACATGCTCTGCATCACCAATGCTCCTCTGAATGTCATATTTTAGAATGTAGGTGGAATGTAAACACATAAATAAAAAGCACATATGTACAGTACACATGACCTACAAAATTCACATTATAAAAATGTTATTAATTTTAAAGGAATAAAATGCTAAAGCAGAATGTTTTATAGCTGAAAAAATACATTTAACAGATAAATAAACACCAATTTACTGTAAAACACAACTGTAAAAGTGTATATTTAATACATATATTTAATACGTATATTTTTACATAAATCCATAAATCATCCATGCAAATACCAAAGGCCCATGAAATTTTTATTTAGATCAACTGCATCACTTCACTATTATATACCGGCATAAGAAGTTCAGTAGAATGAGGCACCATAGAGAAATAAAAACATAAAAAGAGCTCAGAGCTGCACCTCTGTGAGCAAAAACAACACAGGGAGGTTTGAATCTGAAGCCAGGAACTGCCAACAGATGGATCTGATACAGTGTTCTCTTTTATCTCGTTCTTCTCTTGGCTACATTATATTGACTTCACAATTTTCTGTATTTTCCTTTCATCAACAAAAGTTAAAGATGGTCCGGCTTTTTTGGAGAAAAGCATGCTCCAGGTGATCTATATAGGTGAGAGTACACTCTCAGAAAAAAATGTACAAAAGCTGTCACTGGGGCCTTTCAAAAGGTACTAATATGTACGATTAGGTACTAACATGTACCTTTAAGGTACTTTTATGCAGCTATTAGGGGTAAATAAGTTACAAAAGTGTAGCTTTCAAAAAGGTACCGCCCCAGTGATAGCTTTTGTACCTCTGAGAGTGTAGTTTGGAAACACTTTTGGTGTATTTAATGTGGGGAATAGAGGAAAGGGAGAGCGCTAGTGTAGAAAACATAGTGAACCTCAGAGACCTGAGGGAGAGAACAGAGTAGAGGAGAAAATGATCCAGTTTCACTGTCTGTCTTCATCTGTGCTGAATTAAAAACCAATTGACCTTATCTAGTTTCTAGAGGCTTTATTTACTCTAGAAGTTCTTGCCTTAAAGTGCCTCTGGAGGTCAAGCGATGGACTCAACTAAGACTGGAGATCCTTCTGAAAATCACTTTTAGAATCAGACTCCCAAAGGCAAACCACTATATAAATAGTTACAAAACTGAGATTATTTAGTCAGTAAGGCATATATGATTAGTTTCATATTCTGACTCCCTGCAAACCATACAATTACATGGCATTCCCTTTCAGAAAAGACACTTGTGGAATGTTACTCTCTCAAAGCATCACAATTAGATTCACAGTTAATCTTAGTTCACTGAGCCCCGAGTGACCTGTCCCTTTAAACCTGATGGTGGTCCCAAACATAGCTACTCCACACAGAAAATACCAACACACAGACCAGCCATAAATCAAACACTGGCAGGAAACAAAATTGAGCTTTAGTTCATGGTGTGAGTCGCAGTGGGAATGCAGCACAGAGGAGATTGTTTATTCTGTGATTGAATGACCCTCAATGAATGGAGCAGTGGGACACTGAAATGGTGCTTTGCTGAAAATTAAAACGAGTAAACAGGTGGATTAAAACTGCATTGCAATTACATTGTGCGACCCTTTTTAGTCAAGGTCCAGCTGACTTTCCCCAATATTTCCTAAACTTCACAGTATAATTTTACTTGCATGTTAGAGTGGTAGAGCGAGATTACAAGGCTATATTCTACATTAAAAGACATTATCAAATACAGCAACATGTTGTTAACTTAAAATAAGCCCAACCCAAAGACTATAAAAAGTGAAAAATCCCCCTGTGTCAAAATTAAGTGTGTATACAGGGAAAAGCCTTTGAAATGTTAATTACTTCATAAGAGAATAGATTCTTTTAATAAACAGAACAACAATAGTAGCTACTTTGTGACCTTCAAAACGGCAGCTTAATTGTTTGGTTCTAAAATTAGAAAATATCTGCTTTTTTCACTCCCTCAAGTGCTGTGGTTACAGGCCAGGCTGTGTCAGCCCGGAGAGACTAACTGTCCTCCATTAAACCCACTGGTTCACGGCCAAATGTGCTTGTTCAGAGCTATTAGCCACAGCCACCGCCAGATCAACACACCTACTGGTCTTATCAGTTACTGAAAAGCCTAGTTACAAAGCAGACTTCGTATAACTAGGCCCAGACCATATAAGGCTGATGCTGCTCCTTTTTTGCCAATTAAGGAGAAAGTTCACCCCTTATTCACCCATAAAATAAAATAAAATAAAATAAAATAAAATAAAATAAAATAAAAAAGTGGAATGACAATAATTGTTTTTTTGTTTTTGTTTTTTCGGTAAACTATTCCTTTAAAATGTCAGATTGAGATTTCAGAGATGGACATGTGACTTGTTTAGAGTCCATTGTTTTATGGACAAAGAATGGCCAAGATGGCAAACAATGCTCCTTTAATCACACAAAGACATTTATTCAGTGTACCATGACAATCATAAACACATAACAAACAAATAGTCCTTATTCTCAAACTCCAATAAACATTTAGTAATGGCATTAACAGGGATAAACAACAGCTTTGCTTTATTTTTGTCCAAGATATTTTTTCTGCATTTACATGTGTAAATATAGACCATACATTCCAAAACCTTTGCCGTTCTTTGATGAGTGCAGACAGAGCTCAGAGCACCCTGTGCTTCAATAATTCACATCACACACTTGGTTAGATAAGCCTATTTATAAAATCAAAAACAGCTCTTAGATTTTTTCTTATTCTTTTAATTATTCCACAAAGCTTAAATGACTACTAAAAAGGCATGCACTCTCAAGTTGACATTTTGTTCTTAGTATTATCAGATAGTCGTTGTAATTCTTGAAATAGTGTATTGACGTGATGCACTGAAATAGATTACAATAATTAACTTTTGATGAGGGATGAGTGTTTCGCTGTAGTGAACACAAAATGCATAATGCATGTTTCCTTTGTATAGTGCCTATTTCTAGTGTCACTCATTTCCTGGCAAATCACAAATGTGATGTGGACCGCAGAGGGATTCTAGAGAGGAAGCCAAGAATATGCAAACATGCAAGCAAACACATACATAATGCATGAAGCACACACTTTGCTAAATGAATTGTAACTGTGACGCCAATCCCATATGTCTCTGTAGCCCCATCCATTTCCTCCCTCAGCATATAGGCAGCCATAAGAGACAAATCTCCAAATGGCAGAAACAATATAGCCACATATTTACATGTGTAACACACATATCATAAGCATAAACCTACTATTCCTCACACTACTTCTTTTACAGTCACAGCAGTGAAGTAAAAGTGGATTTCTGTTTCTTACTGGTAGAAAGCTGTCATTAACCCAGAGTGTTTGTCAGGGAGATATACGTAGCTGTTTGTCACTGTCCCAGGAGAAGAATAATCTTACAAACAGCCTCACACAGCATCTGTTCACACACAATGCGTTTTTGCATTCAACTGTGCTGCTTTTCTATTATTTTTCTATGTAAACACCCGCTAGATGGACTTGTGTTCACATCTCAGGCCTAAAAACACAGCGTGCATGTTAAACTTTTTAAAACCACATCTCTTTTTTCAATCCATGTCCGAGAAGAGGCAAAAAAGGCAGCACAATAGTCAAATACGTCCATCTAGCACTTTTACATTGAACAACAATTCAAAACCAGTGCTGTGGAATGTAAAATGCATTCAGTGAACTGAGAGGCTTCCCTGATGGTCTCTAAGGCAATATGGGAATTATAGCTAGATTCAGCATGTCATATACTGTAGAGAGGAGACTGAGTAACTTTTAGAGCTGCGCCTCAGCGAGATGAGACCCATGGCTCACTTTAACAGGTTTATGTATTGAAGTGAGAGGCTTTTCTATGAGATCAGCAGTTAAGATGTCAGATGTGTGGAGTCTTGCTTCTATAGGGAGCCATAAGAGGATCGCTGCAGAATGAAACCAGACTACATGTGATGAGTTGTCTTTTTATGTGCATGAAGCCCTAAAGGGTCATTTATGCAGCACAATGGAGAACATGTATACATCAGTCAACAATACTAATCCACAGCTGCTGATATAAATTGCTCTAGAATGAATGGAGGTTTATACATTAACATTAACTCCTGTACATATGTATAGCTGCAAGCTAATGAATCAGATCGCACAGACTGCGTTTTTGCATTCCACTGCGCTGGTTTTTAATAGTTTTTGTAAACAGATCTCTGTTGAAAGAAACTGCATATGCTGGTTAGGTATGTTCTGAAGCATGGCAGCTGGTTTAAACTGGTTTAAGTTGGTCCTTAGTTTGGTCATGAGCTGGTTTAAGCTGGTTATAAGCTGATCCTGAGCTGGTTCTGAGCAGGAGCCAACCAGTTTAAGGCCAGCACATGACCAGATTAAACCAGCTAAGGACCAACTAAGGACCATCTTAAACCAGCTCAAACCAGCTTCTATGCTTCAAAACATACCTAACCACAATTATGCAGGGGGTTTTTTCAACAGCGATGTAACCAAGACTAAGGCTCATGATACATGGGGCAACTTTTTGAGCAATGTTGCAAGGCAACCAGATGAGACACAGGGCCCACAACTGATCTAAAGCATCCAGATAGAAATTTGTTACCCATTCTCAGTGGGAAAGTGCCCAAGAAACATTGCTCAAAAAAGTTGCATTTCAAAATTGCTCAAAAAATTGCCCCATGTATCATCAGCTTAAAGTGATGTGTGTGTTCACAGCCTTTATAAATCTATTGTTTTAAATTAGTGTTTTGGCACGTGTAACAAACTGACAAAAGTCATGCAATTTCAGCTTTCCTGAAAACACTTTCTGTTGTTCTGTATAATACGTCATTGAATGTTTAATTTAACCAGCAAATGTCAACAGAGTGCAAAATTATAAGCAATTTGAATTATTTTGCAAAGCAACTGGTTTCGAAGTTTTGAAAAGATTTGCATCTCTCACGATCACTACCAGATGGACCTTTTTGACCTTTGCACCGCAACAGCAGTACATCTTAAACATTTAAAACATGTCTGGGTCTATAAATCACATTTTCTCTGAGTAGGCACGTCTTTTAAATAGGTACTTGCTTTGCTACCATTAAAATGTATGTTTTATATACATAGTATAAATAAAATCTAGACATATTTCATCCGTCATATGACTTACAGCATCAGCTGTGTGAATGTAAAGCGTGCATGTGCAGTTCAGAATGCCAGTTGGGTACTTTTTATGAATACTGTGAATTCATAAATACTACTCTTTTCACATACTGTTTTAACTGAGTATATAGTAGGGAAGTATGCGTATTCAGATGCAGCCCATGTCTCGAGATCCTGCATTCTTTGCCATTCTGAGGTGCTGCCCACTAACTGTTCTAGAAGTAACACACAATTAGTGTACTGTAACCATTTCTATCAGTAAGCAGAACATGCAGGTCAAGACTGCTCTAGTACACAATATGTTCCACATGCTCACCTCCGCACCGCAGCCTGGTTACACTGTAACTTCATTAGCCTGTAGCGCTGCTGTAAGATCCATTTTACACAGTCTACAGCTCTTGTAAATCTCCAGACTTCACTGGTATTCAATTAAAACTTGTTAAGGGTCAAATGTCACTTTCACAGGCACTACTCGCATGAATGAGAACGGTTGTAACTGTTTTGGTCAGCCATGCCTTAAGCCTCTAGCATCTGTGTCATATTTTATCCTAGTATGTACGAATGTTGACAAATGGTTCAGGATACCAACTGTACTGATGACATTTGCAACAAATTCCACTGTGATGGCTGAACTATGACTGTGCATTGTACATCACTTGTTCATATTGCTTGGGATTAGGTTTTAAGCTTGTCTATGAAGAATATCATATTGTAATGCTATTGCAGTGTTTACACGTAAATGAGATCAGCAAGATTAGCACAGTTTGTACTTGAATTAAAAAGGAAAGTTCAGCAGTTCAACTGAGGGACAAATGTAGATTTAATATTTTAATACATACTGCATGTCGCAATGTCTTTCTCACAGCTGTTCTCTATGTTTGGCATTTTCATTTTCTCTCCTCAGAATTTCCCAGAAAAGATCCACAACGTCCAGACGCGAGGGAGGAAAATGAGATTTACATGGTCAAGGTCATCTGTGACGTAAACAATGACACATGACTGCAGATGCCCCTCAGCCTACATCACAAAATCATGATGCAGTCAGCATGAGAGCTGAGGCTAACGCACTGCCATCCGCAGTTTATTTTCAATAAAGGTTCTCTGACGCATGCAAGTACAAGCAAAAATGATTTTCGAGGTGAATACAGCAGAAAACATTTAATGGTTTCAACACAGAATAATGTAGTTCACTTATAAATAGACATTACTTATGATTATTTGTTATATTTACAACAAGTCCTCCAGTATCAATTTTGAAGAACTGCTATTCCTAGCATGCACCAAGGCATGAATATAATTAATAAAGATGCATTTTTGTTGTCATGTTTAGTCGTACTGTTACATTTCTACTCACAATGACCTGTTCATGTTCAGTTATCAATTGATTGTTACCATTATCATTGTTTGTGCAGAAAGTGTATTATTTGTGGGCTGATCTCTTATTTTCTGTCACAGATTAGACAACATTCAGCTCTTTACATCACTTGGCTTTTGAAATGTGTCCTAAAGGAAAAGCTATCACGTATAACTCTTCAGTACAGTATACAGTGTATGTTTGTATGTATGTATTATTTTTTTTTTTTAAAGTGCCATTGCATCAGAAGTTAGATTTACTCACTTAATTTCATACAATTAAAATTGCTCTTAAAACCTGTTATTCAAATTTTGAAGTAAACCTTTTCAGTGCATAAATATCATTAAACATTCATGTTTGTACTAGGGAATTCATAAACTCATTAGACAAATGATTAGACACAAACTTCCAGTCTGAAGAGCTCAATGTGTTCAAGAGATCATAAAGTTGGTCTGGCTGAGCCAGGTTCTGTCAGGAAGAGAGGTCGTTTGGGCATTAAGCATACCAAAGGCAGAGAGTAAACACAGACTGGCATCATGACAGACAGAGCTCTGCACACACTCAACTGTTAAAAGTCTCAAGCAAATGTAAGCAAACAGGACCAGAGCACTGTTCCTCTCTGAGCACGACTAAGATTGTTTCCTGCTTTAAAATTAATCTGATAGACTAATACGCTCATAACAGGATTAATATCTCTAATCCCATCTCTAATAATATACAAAAGATTTGCTCTAACATCAAGCCATTTATCATACAATTGCAATTGGATTGGAATGAAGCTTGTGGGAAAGACAGTCAGAGTGAAGGAGAAATTACAGAGTTCTTCAGTCAGAAATGTTTACTCAGCACAGCTGCATGTGCCTGACAAATGTACGTGCAACATACTGTACACGCATACTACCATTCAAAAGTTTGGGTTTGGTAAGAGTTTTTAATGCATTTTAACAAAGTCTCTTATACACTCACTAAAAACAGAGTAAACACACAAATATTGTGATTTATTATTACAATTTACAATAATTGTTTTCTGTTTTAATATGTTTTAAAATGCAATTTATTCCTGTGATGACAAAGCTGAATTTTCAGCAGACATTACTCAAGTCTTCAGTGTCACATGATCTTTCAGAAAACATTGTAATATGCTGATTTGATGTTGCTTAACAAATGTATTAAAAAATCTCTCTGAACACAAATATTCAAATGGTAGTGCAAGTACACTCATTACCATGACATAAAACAGGGAGATAAGCTAGCAGCGGAGTTGAAGAGGAGGTAAAATTTAGGTTAAGCACGTCAAGTAAAATATAGGATGAGGAAAAGTAACAGGAAGATAAACACTGAAAGAAAGAGAAACAAGAGTAAGATGGGCTCGTTAAGGGTTAGAAAATGCCAAGAGCATTTCGTGATTTAAAGACTCCTCATCCATTCCACACTGACATCCCAGAGCCATGAGATTCCTCAATTCGACACTCACACAGAGCTCCACAAAGAATTACCCAAATCAAGAAGAACAAGAGTGAGAGGTCTTATAAATTCTCCTCTTTGCAGGTGAACTGCTCCTTTAAAGAGGTCACAGTAAGAGTGATTGTGGACAGATGAGAGCAATGGGACTGCCTGTGTGTGCTGAATTGAGTTGTGCTCCAATCAGAGCGGCCTGTGAGGCAGGAGGGTGAGCGCTAAATCTGATTTTGTGCTGTGCGGATGGGACTAGGTAATGTGATTCATGGTAAACGGGGGAAATAATGCTCTGATAATGTCACTGGAGTCAGCCATGATTAAAACCCTACTTTGATCAGGCCTGAAGGTTCTATCTCAGCAATTCTGCTGGAAATCGCTCTATGTCAAAGCTAAAATGAAATTAGCCACAAAGGGAGAATTTAAAGAAACAGTCACGTGATTGACAGCTCTTTTGGGAGATAAAGGCTCCATACTGATAGCCCAGAGCACAACCTTCACTGGCAAGTAGGGGTGCACGATTAATTGAAATAAAATTGAAATTGCGATATGCTAAGATTTAATTAAATAACTATAGCCTGCATGTGCTGTGTCCTTCAAAGCGAACACTTGTGATGGTTCTTGATATTCTGATTATAGAGTCTCTAAGTGATAACGGTTCATAGTAAATGATGATCCACAACAAATTCATCTCCGAGTTTGGCTAGCTTATAATTATCATTTATTTAGTCACAATGAAACAGAAGTAGTGACATTTTTTCTGACATATATCCTAGTGTAAGAAAAATGGAAAAAAGTAGGTTGACAGCTTGGTTCTATTCATTTGGTGTTGATTGGATGGAGACATGAATGCAAACTTGCAGTCGATTATGACTAAATGATTGGAGAAGATTTACATTTATGCATTTAGCAGATGCTTTTATCCGAAGCGACTTACAGCGCATTCAGGCTATACATTTTTTTATTTTTATCAGTACGTGTGTTCTCTGGGAATTGAACCCATGACCTTTTGCGCTGCTAACGCAATGCTCTACCACTAAGCCACAGAAACCTTCGAGAAGTTTAGCATATTATCACCAGAATAAAGTCTGTCATTTTACCTGAAGATCAATTATGATATTTTGATCAAAAATAACAACACTCCAAAAAAAAAAAAAAAAAAAAAAATTCTGTAAAAATAGAATACAATGTATAAATATGAAGGAATTTTCTATATTGATTCTGCAGGTATTTTACCTTTATTTTGAATTTTGCACTGCATGTTGTGAAAATGTCAGTAAAATTAATAGATACAGTATTGTCCTTTTTATACAGTGAGTGAAGGTCAAAAAAAGAAAAAAAGAGAAAGAAAGATAAACTTGGAAAATATTACTATTGTCCCAAAAAATAAAAAAGTATTATTACACTATAAAAAATGCTGGGTTATTTTTTTAACCCAAATGCTGGGTTCAGCCTGTTGGGTCATTTTATTGGGTTGTTTTTAATATTTTTACCCAGATGCTGGGTCATTTTAACACTGGGTTATTTTTTTCTACCTAACTGCTGGGTTGAACTTGTCTCCGGTGAAACTTCTCAACAACACAGCTGCTGCTGAGAGCACGGGCTTTTTAAGTTCACAGGAGTGAGCGGTTCTCAGGGCCGCCGCTGATTTTGTGCACTCTTTCCGGGAAAAAAAGGTTTGTATACATTTTGTTTCATTTATAAAGTCTTTAATGTGGTGTAACGCCTTTGCCTTGCATAACATAAATGGATTGTATTCGTTATAATACTGAGTGTAATTTAATTTGATGTTAAAATATTTTCTCTAATCTCAGTGCTGTTTGTTTTTGGGCAGATTTTGGAGTCAGTCACACCATCTCTCAGCTACGAGTGAAACGCGAGGCCGCGGTCTAAAGTTCGCAGTTCCCCCGCGAACAGCAGCCCTTCACCGGCTCAGATTTCGGCGACACACCGGCATGAGAATTACCACTATTTTGGTAAAAAGCGATTACAGAGAACGGTACACTTAAATTAAAATGCTACTTTTAAATGTGCCTCTTTTTTTTTTTTTCTAAAATGCTTGTTAAACGAGTTTAAATGTATGTGATATTGTAAACTTTGCTGTATTCATCCAAATAAATTCAATTTGTCTTGCATTTTTTCCATGGGTGTTCTTGCTTAATAATAAATGTTCATCTTTTGATTATTGCAGCTGCCTAAAGTAATTCTGTGTGATTTTTAATTTCAAGTCCATTTTAAGCCAGCAATATAATAATTTTTAAACAATAGATGACTTAAATTAAACAACCCAGCATGGTGGGTAAAAACATTTAACCCAACCAGCTGGGTCAAAATAACCCAGCATGTGTTCTGTCCAATATTTACCCAGTGCTGGGTTGCCAAATAACTCAAGTTGGGTTGTTTTTAACCCAGCATTTTTACTATTAAATGTTAAATTATTATTAAATGTTTTGCAGCATTTATTTAGCTTTATTTTTTATTATTTTGCATGGCATTGCATTGCATTGATACTATACCTAGACTTAAAAGTGGATACTTTCTGGATGGATGGATGGATGGCTGGATCTTTCTTGTTGTATCATTTGATGTGTGTTTCTTCACATAGACTGATGCTAATAGGTGGAGGCTGAAAGGATAACAGGAAGTTCCTCAGATAGTAGCCTGCTTCTCCATCACAGGAAATATGGTGGCTGGCGCCAGAGCATGCTGGGACATGTTAGTGTGTAAGCCAGGCCACTCTTAGTAATCTGCCCTCGGTAGTGGTGCCAGGATCAAGCTTCATCAGCTTTAGCGTTCAGTGGGAGACCACAAGTCCCACCAGTCAATTTTTACCACTAATGCTTTACACAACAGGTACTAATGCCAAGTGATTACCCTGTGCTGTTTTAGCACATTCACTGCTTGTAGACCACAGCGGCAGTTGATCCACGTCTCTCTGAAAGGGGTCAGTCTGATGAGCTCAGCAAAACAGGGATCCCCAGCTGAAAGCCAGTATAAGCCAGACACAGGGAGACGTGGAGGGACTGCTGCCGTCTGCTGCTGCTTTGGGAAGTGGACGACTGAAATGTAGAGCTCACTGCTATAGTCTGGGACAAAACATTGTATTTTGCAAATATAGAGAACCGAGAAACACTGTGTGTGTGTGTGTGTGTGTGTGTGTGTGTATGTGTGCGGACAACAGTAAAAGTAAAATATGTATAAATAGAGTTTGTAGAGTTCTGAGATGTTGATATGCATTTCCCATGACAGAAGTCACACCTAAAACAATTTACACTATACTGTTCAAAAGTTTAGGGTTGGCAAGGTTTTTAAAAAAATGTTTTTGAAATACGGTTTCCTATTTCTTTTTGTAATTTATTAATGTAATTTATTCCTGTGAATTTTCAGCAGCAATTACTCCAGATATCAGTGTCACATAATCCTAATCATTCTGATATGCTGATTTGCTGCTTAAGAAACATTTCTGATTATTATCAATGTTATTATCAATGCTTCATATTTTTATGGAAACTGTGATGCATTTTTTTTTCAGGATTCTTTGATGAACAGAAAGCTCAAAAGAACAGCACTTATTTGAAATAAAAAATCTTTTGTAATATTATAAAATGTCTTTCTTGACACTTAATTCACCCTTGCTAAAAAAAATAAAAAAATTATATTAATTTCTCAAAAAAAAAAAAAAAGCAAAAACTTACCAACCCAAAACATTTGAATGGTAGCATATGTTATCATAAAGTAGTTTATTTAGCATTTATATGTATTTATATTCATACAATTGTAAAGCTTGTTATTTCTGTTTTTATATCATAATCTATAGACGTGACTGGAGAACAGACAGTTGTTGTGTCCATCTGATTTATCATTCTCTTGATTTTCTTTCTTTTTTGGTCTCTGTCAGTCTTTCTGTCTTTGTCATAAATGCACACACACACATATCCGCTCTCTCACACACTCAGGCTTATAGGAAGGTCAACAGCTGAGGCTTGAGGGAAAGTCAGCTGCTGTGTGGGAGTTTCACTTTTTTGGCAATTTTTCTCAAAGTGTGACATTTTGAGTCATTACAGTCCCTAGAGTATGACTACTGTACTGACACAGACTTCCAGCCCATGTCCACTGGTGCAGAAGAATCCCACTCAATAGTGCTCAAAAGTCAAAACTCTAGAAGCATGTGTCTGTGGATGAGTCTGTAAATGTACAATATATCATTTATGATTGCTGTCAGTACACACTCAAAATAAATAATCATACAAAATACTGTTCAAAAGTTTGGGGTCAGTAAGATTGTTATAAAATATTTTTATTTCAAATAAATGCTGTATGCATGTATGTATTTATTTATTTATTATTTTTTATTTATTTATTTTGAGTACCAAACCAGCATATCAGAATGATTTCTGAAGGATCATGTGACACTGAAGACTGGAGTAATGACTATTGAAAATTCAGCTTTGCCATCACAGGAATAACTTAAAAATTAAAACATTAAAATTATTAAAAATAGTTATTTTAAATTGTAATAATACTTCACAATATTATTGTACTTTTTATCAAACAAATGCAGTCATTTAAGCAGAAGAGATTTATTTCAAAAAGGAAAATCACAAACTGAATGGTAATGCACAGCATGTGTACTCACATCACTAATAGCTGTGCTGAGACGTGCTTACTTTGTTTAATGTGAGAGTTTGAGTCAAGTCTTACTGGATGCTGGTGTGTGGAGCAGTACTGTCAGATGGTGGAGCGCTTATGCACTGCTGAGCAATTACATGATGGATTGGGAGGGAGCAGAATGTGACTGAGAGAGCGACACCACAGCTGTTGAGAGAGAGAATCATAATTCTGCCTTCTCATTTCATTTCATGATGGAAACACACTCAAGTATCCTGTAGCCATTCACTGACATCAGTAATGTCTAAAGTAATACATCCCTTCAGCATGCTAGCCTTTCTTCTCTTTCTCTTACTGTCTATTTTGTTTTTGTCTTTGCTAAACCCCTCCATTATTTATTAGTCACAAGCATGGAGATACTGTCACGTGCAAAGTATGCCCTTCAAAGTCAAAATGTATTTGTCAAATGTGCAACAACAACACAGCAGCAATACTCATTGAAAATAAAATGCAGTGTTCTATGAGCCCTTAATTAAGACTGTTTAGATATACATTTTAGATATATTTTGATATATTGTTT
The DNA here is from genome assembly GCA_039654775.1 of Spinibarbus caldwelli. Classification (NCBI taxonomy): domain Eukaryota; kingdom Metazoa; phylum Chordata; class Actinopteri; order Cypriniformes; family Cyprinidae; genus Spinibarbus; species Spinibarbus caldwelli. The sequence goes on along the minus strand of CM077220.1, from coordinate 17,463,109 downwards.
AGATATATTTTAGAAATAATGCATATAATAATAGTAAATAAGTCTATTAAAATGGAAGTATAGTGAAGCTGTAAAACAAAATCTTGTACATTATTACCATCTACTGAATATAAACAACTTATTTCATGCACTCAAATTGTCCAACACTCAAAATTGAGACAGTCAAGCAAACCATTGTGCATGACTCAGTTCTGCCAGGCCTGTATTTATTATAGCAGTACATTAATGAAGAAATGCTCAGACTACTTAAATGGACATTCAATAAATCTCTCTTTACTCTTTGATCATTCACCACAGTACAGATTCAAATGCTAAATTAACCATATCAGCAAGAGTGACTAATGCTTTCTTAATTTCAAGCATCTTTGGAAATGTATAACATGTTTCTAAAGGAGACTTATATGGATTGAAAGCATTCCTATCTGCTGAAAAGAAATTTTATGCATTCCAAAGGAAAGGAAAATCCATTCACTACTAAGAATGGGATGAAATTTGGCATAGCATGTGAAATAATTACACATTCATGATGTTATTCCACCCGTTTGGGCTGCAGTTTTTATGATACTTCCAAAGAACTGCTGTAAAAGTCAAAAATCTTTTATGTTTTAAGGATGTGAATCATCATGAGAATAAGTTTCAACAACCCGAGGAACTTAATTAATGTTTCAGGAGAACAAATAACTGCCTTCTGTTTACTATTTTATAAATGTCTCCCTTCCACATACATCAATAAAATATAAAGTAAAATACATAATGCATATCTAGTGACCGCTAAGTTAAACAAAAGGTGTATAAACATCAGTCTTTCCTCTTTCGTCTATGCATTGACATGTTGTTCTGCCCAGCAACTATAAAGATAGATTGACCCCTGAAGCTCAATGGGTAATGAAGAAGGATTCTGCATAGAGAGAGTGTGTGTGAGTCAGTTGCGTCACAGCATCGTAAATGTGCCCTGACATCCACCAAGGCTGTGCCATAATTCAGATGACACCGCGGGTGACTGGCGCACTGGTATCGATTTAAAAACCGGCCGCTCTAAAATTAGAGTCTCCTCACATCTGTGACAGGGACACAGGCACAATCAGCAGGGCATTCTGGACCCTGGACTCGTTTGACAGGGCGCTCCGATTGTGGCCTAGTTGAGTGGAAGGGGGACCGGCCATCATAACAGAAACATTCAAAAGCACATTCCTCACAAAGCCTCACCCTTAATTTCATTAGACTGTGTGGAATGTCTAAGCACACAGGAGGTCTTCATTCTACCCCCACAGAAAGAAAGACAGAGCAAAGCGGAAATGAAAAACACAAGGGGTCTTGCTTGAGGTCTATTTGTCCACAGGTCAAGGCACCTGTATATATGCACAAGGCAAAGACATAGGTAAAAAAAAAAAAGATATGCATTTCAAATGGCTCTCACATGTTCACCAATACATGAAAGCCACTCATTCACAAAAAGCTCTTTGTATAAGGCGCAATATTAAAGTTTCCATGTGATTTTTTTAAATCATACAATACAAATCTATCAAATTATGTTTTTTCTGTAACAAAAATGATTGTTTTTGAATGAAGGAACTATTCCAACATGAATCTTAAACTGCTAAATATACTGCTTAAAATTGAATATAACATATAAATAATAAAGGCAAACTTATCAATGAGGTAAATATTCCACTATAAAATACCTAATGTCATGTAGAGAATCAAATCTTTATCAAAATTTGTCTAGGCAACGTCTGAACAAAATGACCCACTAAAATGAATCAGACTTTGCAGAGCTTCATATGAAAGAGAGAACCATTTAAGACAAATTGATTCACTCGAATGAACTGGACTTCTGGACTTCATATACAAGAGAAGAACTTTTAGAATCAGTTTAAGCAATTCAGTATGTCTGAGAGACAAGAATGTGCTTTATTATCTCAAGTCACTCGGCTGTACAAGTTGCAGACGCAATACAAAGTGATATTTAAAACCTCTGCGCTCGCATCTCACCCACTACAAAGAGTTCTAAAAACTTGGTGCTCGAGTTAAAATAAGTCCAACCTCTTAAAAGAGCATATCGATAAACTTCCTTTTTTACCATTACACAGCCTGCATCTGAGTGAATGGCCCATATAGGTTTTTTTTAAAAATCTAAAAGGCAGTTTAGATACTGCTCAATACTGATTTGCTCTGTATAACTGAAGACAAATTCTGCAAACTAAAAGAGCTACACTATTTTTGACACAATATCTATGAAAACACACATAAGCAATTTCACAGGCATACAAGCATGTGTAGTTATCCCATATAGCAGAGCTGGACATTTATGAATTGAATATAGTATGGGTTAATCTATACTGAGGCAACACATGAAAAGAAAGCACAGGGACATCTGGCTGTCCATGTACATATGTTTCTCAGCATGCATACACACATACATGTGTGAGCGGGATTACAGGTTCACTGAAGTGCTCTGGTGTGTTTGGACGGGCCGGTGGGTTCTCAGATGATCAATGGCATCATGGATTCACAAGCAGCTGGTCAGAGAGGATGAGCTTTAATCACCACCATTAATTAGCTTCTCCTTTCATCTGGGCCTGCTGGGCACTGGAACAACACTTTATCTTTTGCGCTCTCCTTTTATCATCTCTGGGTCTTTCTCTCCTCCGGATCCTCCCTACTCTTTCACTCGCACCTTTTTCACTTCTTTCTTTATTTCTGTTTTGCCAGATGTTTTCTTCAACTCTCTTATTAAATCCAGATGCTGGTGTCATGATACACTTCATTCCTGATAAGGGTGTAGGCTCAGATGTTCCAGTACTGGGGTGGTAGGGTGTCTTTTTTTCTATTTTGAAATTTTGCACACATCTCAGAAAAACCTCCCTAATACTGTACAATACAACATCTGGGAATGATTACTAAGGGTTCATGATAACAAAAACAAAGTAATCTCAGACACGGATCCACTTCATGTTGAGATAAAACTGATGAATTTACAGCAAAATAAGTTGGAAGGAACGAACAATTTTCATGAGATATAAAGCCTGGTACAGACATTACCAGGAGAGGGGGGAAGAAAATCAGAGATTTACTGATTAACTGCACAATACAAGAGCCAGACAGCTACATAAATCTACACCCCTTCTCCTTTCCAACAGCAATCAATTCACTCCAATGGTAGCTGTTAAATTTAATAAACAAAAGCTGTAAGCTTTACTGATGACAGACCAAAACCTAAGAGAGAAAAAAATCAAGGGACATCTTTCTAAACACACACACACACACACACACACACACACACACACACACGCGCGCGTGCGCGCAAAATAATAATAATAATAAATGATGATCCTGGTTATGATTACTTGTTCAAAATGAAACCCAGTGAGAGAAAGACCCCTGCATTGTCTGGAAGTCCCTATCTGAGACTGTCTCACTCTGCAATAGTAACAATATGAAAACATGGTGAACAGTGTAGTGTACACTCAATCCCTCAGAACAGCTGAAGCAAACACTCACTCCTGAGGCATTAGCAGAGAGGAAGTCATGAGTGCTGTTGGAACAATACCTGTTTGAGTGAGATAAATTATATAGCATGTAATATTTCCATCCAGAGAATGGTCATTTTTGCGGACCACTTCCTACATTTCACAAGTTTGGGAAGAGAGAGAAAAAGAGTCAATTCTAACAGAGCTAAAACTTTCTCATTTTATTTCCTGCTTTTATAATGCTGACTAGCAATATAACCACATAAAGTGTGAAGTTTACATATTTACATCTGGGTGCAGATGGATGCCAGGGAAGCTGTTTCATTAATTGAAGAAATCGTGTTCACTACTAAAGTAATCTCACTGAAAGCCTGACTCATGAGAAAAATAACTGTACAAATATATACACACGTCATCCTGCAGTTGTGTGACATACAGGGGGATGTTTCCCTCATATATCATAATTAATGAGCCTCTATTTCAGTATTTTGAAGTACCTTGGAAAATTGCAACACATAAAGCTCAAGGTCACTTACTCAGAAATGTTCAGTTTGAAGGCTTGCTTCAAAAAGGCTACATAAATCCCCATAAAATGCCTTTAAAAGATTGTGGATGAGAAATCTTCATTCTCCATCTTCTCAAAATGGACAAGTACAAGGACTTACTCTTCACTTTCTGATTCGCTATAACTACAGTCTCTTATTTCCCTCTCTCCATACTGTACCAGCAAGTCTCCGTATGAGACAGAAAACAAGAGGTGGCAGTGTATATATACAGACTGAGAACAATCTCCACTGGCGGCCACTGTAACATCAATTGAGTTAATTAAATCATCTAGCAAGTTCTCTGCCAGGGCAAGCTCAGTTTTGAGGTCCGAGCTTCATTAATGTCACTGCACGCCGAGTGCCGTCTTCTCCCCTACATGTCCCTCCATCAGGGAACAAGCGCACTTTCACACTGATTTAAAGCACTGTGCTCCACACAGCATGGCGGGCCTAATCAAATTAACAGGCTCTTCTTTATTGAGTGTTGCTCTCAAGGCAACCCCAAACAGATCAAAAGACATCACTGCACTCAAACACAGCACTGAGGCACAGTGAGATGTGTTTTAACTCATATTTATATGGTATGAGTGAATGCTGTGTGCAGTTTGGTCTCAACAGTTTGAGTGTAGATAGAGAATGTGGTAAAACTCTGCCCTCTGCAGGACACTATGAGAAATACAGCCAATTTGAGCATTGTGTCTAAAAAAGCATTACATTTAGTCTGACTAGAGATTATTTTGTGGCATTTATATTCTAATGTTTAACATTTAATGCACATTTATCATAACATTTATCTTATTTCAACATTTGTCTTATCTTGAGCCACTGTGTAAGGAAAATATTACATCAAGCAAATCAGATGAATCATGTGGTTAGAATGACCTGAAAACATAGAGTTTACATTTTTTAAATAAATGTTTTAGTGTGTAAAAGATGGAAGGATGCAGTTTGAATGTACAGTCCACCCAAAAATGACAATTCTATTACCATTTACTCATCCTCATGTCACTCTAAACCTGTATGACTTTCTTTTTTCTGTGGAACACAAACACATTTTGTAATGGAACAGTTTTGGTTCCCATTGACTACAATGGTATTTTTTGTCCATATAATGGAAGCTAATGAGAACTGGAACTGTTACCAACATTCTTCAAAATATCTTCTTTCATGTTACACAAGAAAAAGTGAGTAAATGATGACAGTTTTCATTTTTTTGGATGAACTGTCCCTCTAAGCCATAAAGCTGTAACCTTCCATCTGAGATAATTAACCATCATGGAGTAATTTACGTAAATATAACAATACACACGTATTATGCTTCTATGATCAAACTAACAATCATTCTGCAAGCATTTACTCGCAAATGTCATTTTTTAACCCTCATTTGACTCTTGCTGTGGTGTTAATTTAGAGCTCTGGTCAATTCTAAGACTCCAAGCATAATCACAACATTGTTTCTGTGAGCGTGTATTTGATATTCAATAAAAATGCATCTATTTTCAGCCCAAAAAACAGTTGCTTTCTTCTAAAAGCAAAGCACTAAATTCAGTGTAAATCAGACTCAAATTAATCATGATAGACTCTTTTAACTTAAATGATCTGAGCATTGATTAAGCAATTAATCAAACCTAAGGGTCATAAATCTGGCCAATAATAAGTGAAGCGGAAATGCTTCAGCATCGAATGACCTGTGACCTTCAATGTGACAGCATATTTTTCCACATAATTGCTTTAACTCACGCTTAAGGGAACAGTCAATATCTGCTTGACTCAATATGGCTTGGAAGAGCAATCTCTCTTCGTCTGTTTTATTTTGCATTCCTTTGCTGAAATCTCCTCTTACACCTCTTTCTGTGTCTAATTCACTCCCTCTCTCACAGACACACAGAAGCATACAATGACGAGCTCTGGCAGGAGATCACAGGACAGCGGCCAGTGTATTTACTGACTGAAGTAGCTCCAGACAGCAGCCCACTGGTCAGCTCAGCTCAGCCTCTTTAAAAGGTTTCCATTAGACCCCATCGCTTCTTTTAAACTCCTCCAGAGCATTCTGTCAGAAAGGGACCTTAGACAAACCCTTTCCTTATTTAATGGAATTTGGCCGAGGAGGCATGAAGGCAATGCAGGGAGCATCCCGCCACAGGTAGAGGACAGAAATAGCAGCTCTGATCCTAATGGGGCACAGCAGAGGGGATGGACCATGATGAATCAAGCCTGAGGGTACAGGGCTGCGCTGCGTACAAAACACACAGCTCCAGACAGAGAAAAACACTGTTTGATCATGAGCACTAATACCAACCGAGCACATACAGTACTGTATGAACAACACCTACATGGTTAATAGATGATGACGCAAGAAAATTATCTGTGCTCTTTCCACTTTTCCAAGTGCAAAATGATTCACACTGATGTTTATAAAACCAATGACAGAAACAGAATACATGCCAAATTATCTTCCTTAATCAGGTCACTTTTCTCAAGTATCATCACCCTCTTTTATCTCTCTCATGCTGTGGTCAGCTCTCATGAGCATGAAACAGCAAACCCCAGGCTTCTGGAAATCAAAAATAATACACCTCGGGTACATCTGAGTAACACAACAGATTAATGTTTAGATGAGTTAATAGCACTTTGATTTCTTTCTAATTATAATTTATGGGGAAAATTGTTAAAAGAAAGAAAAAGAAAGAAAGAAAGAAAGAAAGAAAGAAAGAAAGAAAGAAAGAAAGAAAATTAAGATTGTCCTCATTTTACAGTAAATTCAAAGAAAAAAAAATTATTATTTTTTTTTTTGCAAAGAAGGTAAAGCATATTTTACACCCAATTATTTTTATCCCCCAATTCTCATTACCATAATGCAAAAAATCAAAGAAAATGATGATAATAATAATGCTGATTTACGTAAACATTTTCTCTGTTACAGTAATGAAAAATATACCCAGACACTTTGAAGTACAGAGAATTTGGTTGGAAAATGTTCTTGATTGTCAATAAAATAATGTCACAATACAAAAATTATTAATGATTCAAAAATAAGCTTAATTTTAGGGTTATTATACTTAACTAAAACTTTAACAATAAAACACATTTTCATTACTTGAAATAAAATAAACATTAACTGAAATAATATATATATTTAAAAAAATTCAGCTAGTTGCTAAAGCAACATTTCTCATTTTGTATAATTTCAGTTGAAATATACAAATATCTGTAACTTAATAAATTTAAACTAAAAATTAAAACTTCATAAACTGTATAAAAACAACAAAAATGACAAAACAAAATGTAAAATTAAAATGTAAACAGAAAATATAAAAATATAATCAAATTCAAAATATTAACAAAATATATAATCAATATAAATATTCATTTTCTTGAATTTCTTTATTTAGTTTTTGAGTTGAAATATGACCTGGATATGCTATTGTGTCCATAATTAAATTCAAGCGGAAAAAATTATCATGAGCAAACATTTTAGTCATAATGCTGAGGAAAGTCAAACAAATAAATAAATAAATACAATAAAACAACAAACCTCAAAATATTTGCTACATCTACAGCTCACATTTCATTCACCTGCATGGTTTCTTTTTTTAAAACTCAGAACAGCCCTGTCATCCTCTCCTGGGGTCAGATATCACCCACACCAGTGGAGGTGTAAAGAGCTCCAAGGAGGAATGAATTTGTGAAGGTAAGTGAAGCAGAATGCTTATTTTTGCTATTTCCTGTAAATAAGACACGCAGCATTCCAGCCCAAAGCTGCTCAACATGGCTTTCGACCTCTTACTGTAGAACAGCCTTTCTCAGAATTAAACAGCTCAGTTTAATTCAGGAGCAAAGCAGAGCTTATATGAATACACATGTACGCCTAAAGACATCCCCGTCTTCAGTTCAAAGCCGGGTGAATGGGAAAGATCTGATCTTGTATAAACAGTGTGTCTGCCCACTCTCTCTCTCTCTCTCTCTCTCTCTCTCTCTCCCTCGCTCCCTTTCACGTTTTATATCACTTTATCTACCCCCCACCCCCTTCAGTCTCTCAATCTCATATGCTCCCTCCATTAAATAAAGAATTTCCCAAGAATCATTCTTCTTCTCCCCTCTCTGCCATCGGCCAACTGTGTTTCCATAGCAACAGACTAAAAGACTTGAATCCTCCGGCTGACACAGAATCAGTGGTGGCAGGCGCATTTCAGGGGCGACTGAACCTGTTGGTGTTTGATGTTGCAATGGTGCCGCAAATGCAAGTGAAACTAAACCAATGGGCGCACGCTACCATAATACATCCTAAACGTTGTGTGCATAACGCAACATAATGATATAATACATCATTCTGATAAATGAAACACCAGGGTGGAAATGACAGTGGCCTCACTGCTGTTTTCAAAGCATCCTGCAAATTGCTAAATGTTCTTCGTCTATATTAATAAGCTGAGCAGCATTTACTTTGAAAACACATGCTGCACATAAAGATAATCATAGCAATGCAAATTGATGATTTGGACAATCTATAATGACAGAAATCAATACACAAGTATGGAAGGCAGTACACACACACACACACACACACACACACACACACGGTAAAAATACACACTATATGACACAGGTACACATCTAATCCACTCATAGCGAGCTGCTTGCGCTCATACAGCTCATCGTAAATCAAAATTCCATCAATTGCCTCTGAGCTTTGATTTCTCCCCTGACCTTCTGCATGTCCATGTAAAATGTATGACGGTTTGGAGCAATGGAACGTCCTCAGGCATGTTTCTAAGCTTCATATTAAACACTCAAATTTCAATAAATGATCACCAGCTCCACATATATTAAGTCGTAAGGAAACAAAGGCTTTTAATAAAAGCATGTAGCAAGCTACATCTCAAAAGAACAGCATGTTCTACAGAGCAAGAGAAGTGCATTTAATATCCAGCCTTGTTATTCCCCGGCGTATCACCAGACACAGCAGATATCACCTGTAACATATGCCTACCAAAAGTGCATTAGCAGCTAATCTGGTGAGCTGGGAAGATGTTGTTTGTTTTCTTGCTTGTTTACCTGTTGTGCTTATTGCATTACAGCCAATGCAATGCAAGGCATCTGTGTGTAAGAGTTTTTGTTCTATTTTTATTGATTTTCGGTTCTGAAGAGGAAATTGGACACAGTTATTGAGATATTAAATATATGCTTCCCCCAGATACTGAATGAGTGGTTTGTGTGCTGCACCAGCGAGGTCCTAATTCACGGCTGGAAGTCTTTCATAACCAAATCAGCCATCAGACTAAATGAAGCACGTTGGATGAAGAATGAACGTTGTGAAATTTCGAAATATTCAGAACAGATTTTTATTTGGCAGCTGTTGACAGTAAGAGAAATAAAAGAAAAAAAAAGAAAAACTTGCATTAAAAAAATTATATTTTAGGCATTTTTTTTCCCATTATACTCTATTTTTGTTTCGCTAATAAAACTAATTTCAAACAAAGTAAAATTAACCACACACGTCTCTGAGCAACACACTGTTTCATTCCTGGATTAATCAGCGATTATAAATGAACTGACTGAGTGAATGATTGATTAAGTCATTCACTTGTAAATATAGCGGCTGCATCCGAAATCACATACATCCCTACTATATAGTAGGCCAAAAACAGTATGTAAACAAAGTAGTATGTCTGAATACACATATTCATAAAACAACAGGTAAAAAATCCTGAAATTACCTACTATTTCCGGGCAAGATTCTGAAGTGCGCATCCAGTAGACACTTTACTATCCCATGAGGCCACAGGATTTGTGAATAGCAGTGAAGCAACCAAACTGACACTGTTAAGTCACATGACAATGACAACATGAGGATTATAGTATGTCTGGACTGTTCATACTACACTAGACGATACATTTTAAATGTTCACTAAGTAATTGCTTATTCAAAAGAAGTACCTACTCAGAAAGAATATGATTTCGGATGCAGCCAATAACTTGTTTCATTCCTGAATAAATCAGTTGAGTCGTCACCTACTGGTGAAAAGATGTAATCTGCAGACACACCATGGATCACGTAAACACGGACAAGCAGAGTGATAAAAACAGTGTCTATTCATGGAATGTAAATATGTATGTAAATATAACTTAGTACAGTATGCTTCCTGCAAACTTCAAAACAGTTATTATACCTTAATGAAACATTCATGAAAGCATCCAGTCATGAAACCTGTGAGAAAAAAAATGGCTGATACTATTTGACAAAAGCCAGAGGAGAGCAGGTCAACGATTCATCCTCTCATGTCTCTCAATGAGCATCCTAACCCGATCTCTTCCTCAGCCACAGTAGGCTGTTCTAAATTATTGATCCGTGTTCTTTTGTCCCACATAATTTAGAAGCTATTTTGCATTTAAAAACAGATGAAGGAGTCGGCGGTTTGCTCTGAATAATTAATCACAGCCTCTGTTTAACAGTCCAGAGTTCTGGATCTCTCCTCAGAGAGTATTTTTTTTCTTTCCTGAAAAGCTGCTGTAATGGAACAAAAACTAGTGTGTAATGATGCCAGACATTTTTTTTAAATTGAAACTTTTGCATATAGCTTCCATCCACTTAAAATTCTGCAGTCAAAACATCCAGTTCCCCCTTGACATGAGGGTGGTGATGTGTTTATCCCAACTGGAGGCTGTCTTTGGAAGTAATACATGATTGATGCCACAGTTAGGCTCTGTGAATTAGCTGAGACAGACACGACTACCCATACATTCAAATATTCCTCTTTTATTTTTATATTCTTTCTCCTTCTCTCTCTTACACAAGCAGTCCATTTCTTTCCCACACACATCATCTGTCATAGCTTCTCACATTTTTTCATCTTCTTCAACTCTCTGATGACTATTTGTAGTTTTATTACCTTTACACATCACTGTCAAATTATCTTGGCACACACATCCCTATTCCTACAAAAGGGAATTTCCCTCTTTTCCATTAAGCTCAGGCTATAAGCCAAGATTCCCCACACTTCTAACACAAAACTGATTTTCTTTCTAGTTAGAAATACTCTATTTGTCTTGAGGGAATACTACAAAGTAAACCATCAGGGGTGGATAAAGTGGAACAGGAAGAGATTTGGCCATCAACAGAAGCTAATCAGCTGTTCCCAGATGAACCTGTGAGGATCTGCCAATATAAAACTGTTCTTCAAGTGAATTACAATACTGATCAGAAATTTGGGGTCTTCAGAGTGTTACGTAATCCAGTAAAAACCATTCTAATATAGTGATTTGGTGCTCAAAAAAAACAAAAAAAAAAAACATTTCTTAGTATTATAAATGTTGAAAACGGTTATGCTGCTTAATATTTTTGTTAAAACCATGATGCATTTTTCAGTCATCTTTGATCAACAGAAATTTCAAAAGAACAGCTATTTTTTTTTTAACAATGTTAAAGTCTTTACTGCCGCTTTTGACCAATTTAACTCACTCTTGCTGAATGAAAAAAAATCTTACTGGCCCCAAACTTTTGAATGGTAATGCACAAAAAATACATGATTTATGAAGCAATTTGTGGTAATGGTGTGAGAAACAAAAAGCGGCTGCATAAGCCATTTAATTGATTTGTATTCATGCCTGGAAAATAAAATCCTATTTCATGCAGAAATTCTATTTCCACACTCATTCATTCTCAGCATGTGTACCATATGCTGTATAATGTATAAGATGATTCAGGGATGTTATAATCATAATAACACCACTTCCTCTTTCAGTGATTGATCTTTATCAACCAAATAAATACTCCCAGCTAGGCACGTGTGACATATTCCCCATTCCATCATTAGCTTTATGATCGGTCATCTGTAGCTTGGATTAGAGGCCTGACAGGCTTTAAATTTCCCTGGCCATCAGCCCCATCTACATCCTTCACATCAATAATGAATTAACTTATGTGAACTGCAGTGAGACTATTTCTAAATTTAGCTACTATACAGTCTCCTCACGTACGGGCTGCCATTAGGCTGTCACTGTAGGGTTGCTCCTCTATCAAAATACTCATACACCTGTACAAATACACACACAGCCACATACGGACACACTCTCGCTTGGTCGATGTTGCAATTACATGTCAACAGGGAAAAATTGCTCCAACAAAGGCAGTGGCAGTTGCCGAAGCTCAGGGGAGGAGAGGTTAATTACTCCACAAATGGCTAAAGCAAATGACTAAAGACTACATCAAGCATCTAGGCAGCCCTTAGAGAACAGAAAGAGTGGCCATCTGTATAAAAGCAATCATATGTACAGGTGTTGGTATGCCCTATTTAGGGGGGCTGCAGTCACCCATCTTTAATCTTAGACCCTTTAATATCTTAAAAATCTGTGGATTGTGTGGTCTCTTTTCATGTGTACTAAAAGCAGCGGGTACAGTAAGCCATCTGAGGTCAATTTACTCTGAATTCTGTCTTTACCAGTCATAAAAATGTTAAAGTTCATTACATTAAGCATTATCTTTAGGAATATGCTGCTGCGCCACACACAGCTTTTATAAATATCTCTCATCCGAACATTCTCCGTTTCAATGAATTCACAAAATGAAATGCAACCAAATACACCGTTACTGATACATTGCTTCCTTACAATTTATGAATTGGAATTTCAATTGAATTGAAGTTAAACTGGAAAATTAGAACTCGAATTGGAATTGGAATGAAAGAAAGTGGAATTTACTGAAATTCAGCACAGTTAATGCATTCTCTGTTCTTTAGACTGTAGAGAATTCTTTTGCTTCAAAATAAAAAAATAAAATAAATAATTGTGACTTTTTATCTCACAATTCTGACTTTTTTCTTGCAATTCTGAGTTTATCTTTCACAATTCTGATTTTTCCTCTCATAATTCTGAGAATTAAACTGCATCTAATTCTGAGAATTGTGAGAAACATCAAACTTGTGATCTATCTATCTATCCATCTAGACATTTATCTAGACATCTATCTAGCCATCTATCTATCTACAAACCCAATTCCAAAAAAGTTGGGACACTGTACAAACTGTGACTAAAAAAGGAATGCAATAATTTACAAATCTCATAAACTTTATTTTATTCACAATAGAACATAGATAACATATCAAATGTTGAAAGTGAGACATTTTGAAATGTCATGCCAAATATTGGCTCATTTTGGATTTCATGAGAGCTACACATTCCAAAAAAGTTGGGACAGGTAGCAATAAGAGGCCGGAAAAGTTAAATGTACATATAAGGAACGGCTGGAGGACCAATTTGCAACTTATTAGGTCAATTGGCAACATGATTGGGTATAAAAAGAGCCTCTCAGAGTGACAGTGTCTCTCAGAAGTCAAGATGGGAAGAGGATCACCAATTCCCCCAATGCTGCGGCGAAAAATAGTGGAGCAATATCAGAAAGGAGTTTCTCAGAGAAAAATTGCAAAGAGTTTGAAGTTATCATCATCTACAGTGCATAATATCATCCAAAGATTCAGAGAATCTGGAACAATCTCTGTGCGTAAGGGTCAAAGCCGGAAAACCATACTGGATGGCCGTGATCTTCGGGCCATTAGACGGCACTGCATCACATACAGGAATGCTACTGTAATGGAAATCACAACATGGGCTCAGGAATACTTCCAGAAAACATTGTTGGTGAACACAATCCACCGTGCCATTCGCCGTTGCCGGCTAAAACTCTATAGGTCAAAAAAGAAGCCATATCTAAACATGATCCAGAAGCTCAGGCATTTTCTCTGGGCCAAGGCTCATTTAAAATGGACTGTGGCAAAGTGGAAAATTGTTCTGTGGTCAGACGAATCAAAATTTGAAGTTCTTTTTGGAAAACTGGGACGCCATGTCATCCGGACTAAAGAGGACAAGGACAACCCAAGTTGTTATCAGCGCTCAGTTCAGAAGCCTGCATTTCTGATGGTATGGGGTTGCATGAGTGCGTGTGGCATGGGCAGCTTACACATCTGGAAAGGCACCATCAATGCTGAAAGGTATATCCAAGTTCTAGAACAACATATGCTCCCATCCAGACGTCGTCTCTTTCAGGGAAGACCTTGCATTTTCCAACATGACAATGCCAGACCACATACTGCATCAATTACAACATCATGGCTGCACAGAAGAAGGATCCGGGTACTGAAATGGCCAGCCTGCAGTCCAGATCTTTCACCCATAGAAAACATTTGGTGCATCATAAAGAGGAAGATGCGACAAAGAAGACCTAAGACAGTTGAGCAACTAGAAGCCTGTATTGGACAAGAATGGGACAACATTCCTATTCCTAAACTTGAGCAACTTGTCTCTTCAGTCCCCAGACGTTTGCAGACTGTTATAAAAAGAAGAGGGGATGCCACACAGTGGTAAACATGGCCTTGTCCCAACTTTTTTGAGATGTGTTGATGCCATGAAATGTAAAATCAACTTATTTTTCCCTTAAAATGATACATTTTCTCAGTTTAAACATTTGATATGTCATCTATGTTGTATTCTGAATAAAATACTGAAATTAGAAACTTCCACATCATTGCATTCTGTTTTTATTCACAATTTGTACAGTGTCCCAACTTTTTTGGAATCGGGTTTGTATTTACCTGGACATCTATCTAGACATATAGACATCTATCTAGACATTTTTTTCAAACTTTCACGGCTTTGGCAGGCCAACATTTTAAGTTTGTCATAAAAAAGTGGCTTTTCCAGTTAAAAAATACATTCATACGAATTTATTTCAGTTTTAATTGTACTTCCTTACATTCAAATTCAAACAGCAAATCTGCATTCAAAATTAGAAACTGAAAAGACAATTCAGTTCAGAATGGAAAATCCTGCCTGGTACAGTGTTTGAGCTGGCGTGCGAATGTCTATATCTCTGTTGTAAGATAAAAAGTAATTTTGAGCCATAAATGTGATTTAAAACTAATGTCTGTGTCACAGCTCTCTTAAAATACTATATTACAGCGCATTAGTGACACATTAGCATGACGTTGGATTTCCGAAACCAGCGGTATTGCTGCCAGAGAGACATCCCCTCCCCCCACACAGCTCTTTTTGTGAGTGCACATGAGATGACCAGGGCCAGGCAAGCAGCTTTCAGCTCACCGCAGATTCACGGGGATATCATGGTTTTTAGGGCTTGAATCAAGCGGCTTACACGTTTAATTTGTGAGATTACTCCTCTAATTTCTCACTAAAATAAACCACTCAGCTCCGACATATGGAATGTTTTGAAGTTTTCTCCATTTGAAACCCCACTCAGATCGCATTAAACAATTGTGTTATGCTCTGGGTCACATGTACGACACTTTTACTGGCAGCTCATCTGTTAATGGTGTAGGATCACACACATCCACACGCACATGCAAATACAGCATGTTCACAAACACATACACGCTGACATATGCCTCTGGTGCTTAATAGCACCACTCCTCCACATCTCTGACGTCAGCGAGTTTTGCACATGCTCACGTGACTCACACTTTTGCTTTGCACATCACATGATCAAAGAGGTAATCTGATATCATCTGGCAGTGGGGAATATGAATGGGGACATGCCACCTACTGCGCTGCTGTCTGTCAGCCTGCGCTTCGGGGCTAAAGCATGTAAAAGAAAATCTGCCCGATGCATTTTTCTCTGCTGCCTTATTGAAATTTAAAGTCTAATGTGACGCTCTGGGTCCTTGGGACAGTTAGTCTTGATGTCTGTAAACCCCACAGAATCATGATAATGTCTCTTCTAGTAAAGGAAGATAAAGACGACAGCAAACGCACAAAAATCGACACCTAAATACATTTTACGTTATTTAGTACCACAATGCAGGGTTACAAATGAACTCCACTTCACTGAAGTGTTTATTGTTGTCTTGGATCAATAAGAAGGTCTTAAGGTAAACAGACTAATCGTTACTGATTGCTATGAACACGGTGTTGGCCGTATGCTGAATAAAAACTGTTAACTATTCATGGGTTTTGATGAAACGCAGACCTGATGGACTAGTGCGAGATAGAGTCAGTGAGCTGTGGCCCATTAATACAAGCGAGGTCAGTACGTTTATGTCCAGAAGCCATTTTCCCCACTGCTCCATTTAATTTGGACATGTAGCCGTAAATTATAGAAGGATGCAGTGCTATGTTATGCTTTGAGTAAAAAATAGCTTGTTTTGATACAAGTGAACATCTCAAATTAAATAAAAAATTAGACTCGTGTGTTAAGTACATCTCTGAAGGGAAGAAGAAGAAGAAAGAATTTCCATCTACATCTATATTTAACAGCACCTTGGGACACGGAAACAGTGAGTACACTGACAATGCAGTCATGATCAAACAATTATTTTCAGGTTAAAATGCATTATTTTAAGATTACTTTAAAAAAACAGCTCGCCCAAAAATAAATGTCCTGTCATTATTTACTCACCCCAGTGTTGTTCCAAATAGAATGACTTTGTATTTTCCACACACAAAAGGAGAAATATATATAAAACTGCCACTGAACTGAGGCTTTCAAACTTTAAAAAGGATGCAAAAGCATCATAAAAGAATTATAAAATGTCTAAGTCACATGACCGCTTTGTGTAAGGAATATTATTCACTGAATTCTAAACTGAAATTCATTTCTCTCTTTAGGATGTTCAGCAGTATTGTCTGGTACATTAAAAAAAAAAAAAAAAAAAACTAATAATCTGGTCCCACTTTATATTGTGGCCCTAGTACCTGTGTACTTACATAGTAACTAGATGTGTACGTAGTATGTAACCACAGTGTAAGTAAACATTGGTACATAGTATCTACAGCTGTAATATTTCTGTAACTACACACATAACAACCCTCAGAATGGTTTGTGTAAGTACAAATGTGTAACAGGACATTGGTAACAACCCTTTTTTTCCACTTCACTAAGTACTCGTATAACAGGAATTATATAACTACATTTTGTAACAACAATATGTATAAGAGTAATAGGAACCATTTGATCCAGGGGGTGGAGATGGGTAGGTTTAGGGATATGTAAAGTGGGAGGAGTTGGATCTCGAGTTGGAGTTTGTGCACCACTGTACTTACTTACATGGTAACTCCTCAGGAACTGTCTACTTAATATAAAGTGTAACATTCTGGACACCAACCACAATTTATATGTAAAGCCTAACTTACTGGCCACTGCTGTGTAACATCAGAGTAATTACATGGTAAATCTAATATAAAGTGTAACACTTTCTTTACCAAAAAGTGCTGTTAGTCCTGTTACACATTTGTACTTTCATTACCAAAAAGTGTTGTTACCAATGTCCTGTTACACATTTGTACTTACACATACCATTCAGTGGGTTGTTACATACAAACATTAGAGCTGTAGATACTATGTACCAATGTGTACTTACACTGTGGTTACATACTACGTAAATATCTAGTTACTATATAAGTACACAGGTATTAGGGACACAATATAAAGTGGGACCAAAAGTCTTGTTTTGAATCAAATTATACTGTATAATGAATCAATTAGCCCAGTTCGCAGATTGGATTATTTAGCTCTTAAATTCAATTTATTGACTCCATGATCTGTTCACAGCTGTTTACAGCCCACATGAAGGGGGAATCAGCAAATAACAACTTACATTTTAGTCTGTATGTCACCCAAAGCTTATGAATGACGTCAGAAGACTTAAAACATAGTGCACAAGTCATATGGACCACTTATTTAATACTCTTATGCATACTTCAAAGGGGACATTGGATGCAAAATTCACTTTTACATGGTGTTTGCATATAAATGTGTCTTAGTGTGTGAACACAACCACCCAACAATGATAAAAATCCATTCACTCCATTTTTTTAAATCCCCAAAAAACTTAAACAGTTTCAATTATAGAGCCGTTTTGATTTTCTGAGCGGGATGACCCATGATCTCTGATGTACTGCGCATGTTAGCATATTTCCACTCTCAGCCAGTTGTGCACTGTCCATCATTTTCTCCACGCTCATTCAAGCAGCTGTAGTGACCACAATGTCTCGTAAGCAAGGCAGGTGTTTTGTAGTTAAAAGTGAACATAAGAGTCTTCATTCTGTCCTGACATCAGAGCAACTGAGGATGCAGTGGATTAGTTTTGTTTTTGATGGTAATGCGCCACCAAATACAGAAAAAAACAGAAAAGAGGGATGGGGTGAGCAGCAGCTTATTAGCATTTAAAGAGACATGCACCGAAACTGATGACCTGACCATTAACATGACCATTGAGGAATTTTAACCAAGGTATGTTACAGACATTTCATGAAGATCCTAAAGAATCATACCAACTTGTGGAAAATGGGCATCCAATGTCCCTTTTAAGTTTAAAGGCCTCAGTTCCATTCTTTGTAACTGCCTTTTAGATTTGGAATGTGAGTAAATGATTGCAAAATGTTCATTTTTGGATGAAGTGCCACTTTAAGTGTCACTTTGCCACAATTTAAAGGAAATGCAGTGTTATGTCAAGACAGATTTGACACTGGTGACATTGGCATGCAGTAAAGGATGCATTTGATCTGCATCACAGTATCAGGATTAGATAAATACACCAGAAAATCAAAAAACCACAGCTGTGATAGAGACATTCATATAGAGGCAACTGTAACTCATTTCTTCCCAATGCAGTCAAGCTAAGCTGATGACTCTCTCAGCACATGCTCAAGAGGTGTTCTCACGCTGCCTGTGAAAAACAAGTGACTGAATGACATCATCTCTGCATGCACTGTATCGACTCACATTGCAGTCCAGTAGATCTATACTGTCCAGGCTCTTGCTTCTGTGGATGCGGCCCTTGATCCTGCGCAGTGATGGTTTGCCCTGACTCGCAGCCGCAGCAGGTGGCGTCGCAGCAGAGGCAGCGGGGGCATCTGAATCAGGTGGCACCCTGCAGTGGAGAGACATTAGCACATAATCATACGGCATGCTGGGATCCTTAATATCCAGTCAGACCAGATGCTACCTTCATTTATACGCTTTTATCCGAAGCGTCTTAGATTCAAGGTACTGTTCAAAAGTTTAGGGTATATTGTTTTTAAAGAAATTTTAAATATTTTGAATTCAGTAAGGATGCATTCAAAACTGACAGTAAAGAAATGAATAATGTTACAAAATATTTCTATTTTATATAAACGCTGTTCTTTTAAATGTTCAAATTATGAAAAATAAATAAATAAATAAAAAATCCGGCCAAAAATGTATCACAATTTCCACCAAAAACTTAAGCAGCACAATGTTTTTCAACATTTCATCTGTTTCTTCAAATCCACATATTAGAATGATTTCTGAATTATGAAGTGACACTGAAGTAATGGCTGCTGAAAATTCAGCCTAGTCATCACGTGAATACATTACACTATAAAACACTAAAAATAGAAAACTGTACTTTTAAATTGCAATAATATTCCACAATATTACTGTTTTTACTGTATTTATGATTACATAAATGCAGCCTTGATGTGCATAAGAGACATTATTCAAAGATATTAAAAACATCTTTCAAACAACAAATTTTTGAGAAGAATGTATGTTTTATCAGTTCATGAATCTGCATGGAATCTAACCCAGGACTAATTTTTGAGCTACTGCAAGGAACACCTACCTATATTAATTACAAGTTAAATAGTATAAAGTTAGTTTAAGACAAGCACTATTATATTCATAAGATTTCACAAGGTAAATTAGGGACATCTTCTGCAATTTACTTGATGGAGCAAGAAATACACACATCAGAGTTTAGGTGTCATCACTCGTCCCTGATTACCCTAATCCAACTAAAATCCAAGCTTATCATAAAAGGGTCTTACGTAACTCTACACTCACCACTAGGATAGACTGACTGTTTTTTTTGTTAAGATTAGACTTAATCTTATATAATAGTATATTATAATCTTATAGTATAATGTGCCTGCATCAAAGATTCGAGAAACGTTTCTCTCACTTTCACCCATATGGATCTCTCTTCTCTCACAGGAGGTGTCTGCTAGCGTGAATTAGTGCAAGGAGCAATTAAACCCTCAGGATATATTGGCCATGATAGCTTTAATGCCCTTATAAAAATTGCTGTCTCCATAATTAGAGGTGATTTCTAAGGCAAGCATCAATGTGACCATTGCTCACATTCACGGTAAGGGATTTAAACAACCCCTAACCCTAAGTAATTCATTTTGGAAGCGAGAAAGCATCCAGCGTGGTTTGTACTCAGGAGATGAACGATACCCCAAATCATGCACGAGGAGGAGTGTGCCATTACAGAGACTGAGAGTACTAATTCTCTCTCCCACCTTTTTTCTTTTTGGGCCAAAATCCATAGGGCTACTGTAAGCAGGTGATCCCTATGGAAAAGCCAGAGAGGGATTTGTTTTAGTCCTGTCACTGGGTGATTTATATAACCCCAGTGGCCTTTAGGAATGAGTATCACCTTCCAGTTTGATTTTCCTGCTCCTGTCTCTTGTCAAACTGAAGAGACAAGAGAGTCTGAAGTGCACACCCACAGTGAGAACAGAAGAATCCCATTATGAAATCCTTAAAACCGAATAAGCTCAGAGTAAATCACTGAAGATCCATCTTGTACAGGAGTCTATAGGTACATTGCAGTAAAATAAAAACACATATTTGCCTGAAGCTATATAATTGGCTGATATCATAACTGAGATTCAAATAAATAATTAAACAAACTAATAAAATTAACTTTTATTATTTACTTGCTTTTCAGATGATACACAGAATAAAAAACTAAATAAATAAAATTAAAATAACCCTTGGTCCTGACAGAATCTTTTTAACACATATGACATATCACATAGTACAATATTACGTTTTATATATATTGCATATTTTTGTTCACTTGTTTACACAGACAGCGCCACCATTTTTTAAATTAAAAAAAAAATAAACTCTCCCTAAACAGCATGTAAAAATAATATAAAATGCGTTTGGTGACTGAACATGTGGGTCAGAACTTCTATTCCTGTTTAAGAGGGCATTTTTCTCTACAGAAGAAAGCTAAACCCAAGACTAAACCTGACCATATAGGTCACTCCAATTGTGAATTTTCCGGATCCATCTTCTCCATAGCCAGTTTCTGTTCCCAAAGGCCAGACAGGCTGAATGACAGTGGTCCTTCTGTCCACTTCCTCTAATTTTTATATGGTGGTCAGGCTGATACACGTGCTCTTTCGCTCCCTGGCAGAACACACTCAACAATTCATTCCCCAAACCGGAGAGCAGTCTGGCCAAAGTGAGAGCCTTGGATCCCATTTGCTGCTGTGAATCCCTCTGATTGGCAGGCAGAGCACCAGAGCTGGGCTTCTCTCCTGTGACCTCCACACTGCCCACGATCTCTAGAGGATTTGCACTAAACCCAAGAGCACCGCATTCAATCTGGACCGGCTTCTGTTGCCACCAAGCTCACTCTCTCTCTCTCTCTCTCTCACACACACACACACACACACTGTCTGTTATTCTGGGGACTCATTCACACACTGTACTAAGCAGAAGCTTAAACCCTCTGCAGTACAAGAGTGGAAGAATTTAACTAAACTCATAATGTATTCACATAACACAAGTATTTAGAATACCAATCTAACAATTACCTCAAATATTTCTCAAATTTTTTAACATATAAATGTTAAATCATTTATTTTAGACATATAAAAGCTAATCATTTAATTTTGGAAATATGTTGTCTAAATATCATGCTTACTATTTTTCCACACATTATAAATGGGTCTGCAAAGGGGCTTCTTAATACTTGGGGGTCCCTGGCATAAAAAAGTTTGAAATGCCCTGGCTTTCTAAAAACTCAGAATAACATGGAAAAGAAACCTTTTATCGCTTGTTGCTTTATCATGTCTGGTTAAGACAAGGTGTAAAGTAAAACAAGGCCAGAGAGCAAGTCCCCAAACAGGAGCAGAGATGGGTACAGTAAAAAAGGGCACAGTAAAATGCTGATCATTTATCATGCTCTTTGAGGCTCTAGCATTATTGTGCAAAGTGAAAATGTCTAAGCTGCAGCTAATTTTAGGCCAGGAAAATATTACATGCTGAAGTGTCCTTTCCTTGGCCCTTAAGAATAATGCACTAAAATATTAAGCAGTCTGCCCTGTTTATCCACCCCTCTCAACTTCACAACAAACAAGAGCATTTCCTTCAAAAGGAAAAACACTCCTCACGACTCTTCTAAGAGGTGAGCTTCATGAATGTTACATGAAGTCTTGCCTAGAAATAGCAATTCTTCCAGCTCAGTGTGAGTGTTTTAAGAGGTCACTAGCACTGGGAGATCCTGCAAGCACTGATTACTGTACCACACACACATTACACATTTAACAAATCATTTAATTGAAGTGTTAATTTTATAAATTATTATTATCATTAGAAATAAAATAATATAATAAATAGTACATGAATTTATAAAATTAACCTTTCAATTAAATAATTTGTTAAAATTATATTACTTATAAAATATATATTATTAAATACTATATTAATGAATTTGATGTATAATGCATATTTAATATACTACTTTTGTACTATATTTATTATCATAAAAGTAAATAATCTTTTATATTTTAAATATGTAATAATATATGAATTTATATATAATATATAAACTTCTAAACACACTGCAGCGTTGTTTGGAAAAAAAATTAGTACGCCAACGATTCAATGACCAATTCATATAGACAGTCACGTGCTTTGCTTCTGAATGAATCAACCGTTTGAAACAATCAGTTGAATGAATGACTGAATGACTCACTCATTAAGACAGTGACTTGTTGCCACCTACTGGTGGGGTTTTTAGTTTCATAAAGCATCATTTCAGTTTTCTTAAAATCATTGATCTCATAGCATAATTCATGTAATTCTATTTGTGTAAATTCATTCATGCCATCTCAGAACAGTCAGTGTAACTATACCCAAATAAATTCTCTATTTTCTATTCTCTATTCTACTTTTTTGTAATGTCTATTCAGTTTTTTTCCTCCATTCAACACAACAATGACTTCAAGTTATCTTTTGGGGGTTAATTTCTCAGCCTAAATTGATATGGGATTATTCTTTTAATTAATCAGCACATCATGAAATTAATTAGATTAAAATTTTTAATCACTTGACAACCCTAATTAAAATAATTATTTATATAAATCTACATAGAATAAGATGGTCTAATAACATATTTAAATAAATAACATTTAAAGAAAAGGAAGTAAAGAAAAGAAATCCATTCAGTCTCATCGTCTCAGCCTCATCATCAGTAACAAAATATTGATACAGAATCACATTTACAGTCATTTGTGTATGTTAAAATAGCCCACTGCCATCAGTGCCTATGGCCCCAGCGTGTTGACATGTAGCGCTGTTGCGCTTCGCGTGTCCCGAGTTCGAGTCCCAGCTTGCGGACCTTTCCCGATCCCATCCCCATCCCCATCTCTCTCTCTCTCTCCCACTTCACTTCCTGTCCACCTACTGTCCTATCTAAATAAAGGCATAAAACGCCAAAAATAAATCTTAAAAAAACAAAACAAAACAAAATAGCCCACTGCCAAGGATGTGTGACTACTCATGCCATGCTCGTCATGCTCTAACAGAGGTGATGTGCTCGTGTGAGGGTTCGGCGTAAACAGATAGCCCAGCAAGGCCATGCCGTATGACATTGCATGGTTAGAGGAGCAGAGACCTTGTGCCGATGTAGATCCATTACTCAGTTCAGTGATTGTGACACTACCTTGTTATGATACATTCATTCAATAGGATGCCAAGGTGAGGACAAGGAGCTTTGATGTATTCATATCAGTGATGTACACAGCACCTGATATGAGCGAAAATAAGACAGCGCTCGGGTGTGTGCTGATTGCAAGCTGGGATAGTTTTAAGGCTTGCATGACTAAGAGAAGAAAGTGTCCTGAGGATACTACCAGTCATCAAATCTTTCTCAGATGAAAGCGGACAAGTGAGACTCACTCTGAGGGATGTGCTTTGACCAAGACTGGTTTCAGGTCCAAACTGCATTATGTACAAAGAGCATTGATAAAAAATGTTCTCTACAAATCCATACGCAAATTATCATTAAATTACAGAGCCCCCATCACTTTTTGAGTCTCCAGGAGGGTCTGGTTTAAAGACCCGTTACTGACTGATTTTTTATGCAATAACTGCATTCAAGCTCAGTAACAAGGTGTTTCCAAACAGTCTCATGTGACTTTATGCTCTATACCCATTCCTGGCACAAAGAGCTGGATGCTTTCTGCAGAGCAATCAAGTGCAACTTACCAAAGACATCAAGGGTCAAATTAAATCTGCAAATGCATCCAAATTCTTAAAACTCGACACCTCAGTCTTTGGTGAATCTCCTTTAATGACTTCAGGAGAAGCACCTCAAGTGGAGGAATCATCTGGGAACTTATGTACAGAGTTCATGATGTAAACACAGAAGCAGAGATACAGACACAACACACAGCTTTAGTCTAAGTAGCCCTTCTGTAATGATTCCTCCTCTTCACCCGTCGTTCAGAGGTTAATCTGCAACACTGATCCCTGAATACCATTAACACTGCACAGGCCACTGTGACCTGGGTCTTTCACCCTTCTTTGTCTTTCCCTCTGCTTTCCTAAGATGACTGTGTAATCATGAAACCTAGATTAATACCACCAAAGAGTTTAGAAAGTCACAAGATGACAAAGCAAGGAATATTGCAAGTATAAAACTTTAAGCATGAGAAAATCTGTGTGTTTGTGTTGGTGGTCACATTGATGGGATAACTGTAAATAATCTTAGCAGTGGACCTTTAACATGAGATGACCAGGAGCAGAACAAGAAGCGACATGCTGATTAGGTGGGCCAGACAGCTTCGACAGATGGAGAGGGAGATTAGGGATATAGACGTGTATCAAACATGACAGTACAACGGTCACAGGCCCATGCTTAGTGTCTCCCACCATTCACCTGTCCTGACTGCAAGAGTAGTACACAAACACGACCTGGCACCTACACCTAGAGCAAAACACGGCTCTAGCCACAAATTCCTATTAAACAAAGAAGGCAAAATCCTAAGGACAAACACCTCCAATATGGAGAAAATGTTTTAAATGTACCCAGATTTTTAAAAACTTGCCAGATAATTTTATTCAAAAGCAACTTATAGTATGTTAAAGGTATATTTTTGTCTCTGGGGATCTTAACCCATCCATAATAGAATATTTAAAGGATTCAAAAGTTTGGGATCTGTAAGATTTGTTGTTGTTTTGAAAGAAATGAATATATTTATTCAGCAATAATACATTAAATTAATCAAAAGTGACAGTAAGGACTTAAATGCTGTTATTTTAAACTTTATATTCATTAAAGAACTCTGAAAAAAGTATCATGGTTTCCGCAAAAATACTAAACAGCACAAATGTCTTGAGCATTGATTTAAAAATAAATGTTTCTTGTGCACCAAATCAGCATATCAGAATGATTTCTGAAGGATCATGTGATACTGAAGACTGGAGTAATGACTACTGAAAATTCAGCTTTGCCATCACAAGAATAAATTAGTTTAAATATTTTAAATTAGAAAACAGTTATTTTAAATTCCAATAATATTTCACAATATTACCATTTACTGTATTTTTAATCAAATAAGAGCCGCCTTAATGAATGTAAGAGACTTGCATACATGCTGGACACAGTATTTTAGTCTGACTTCACAAGATTCAGGTAAAATGAAAAGATAGATTATTACTTTAGTCTGACTAAAATCAAATTTCGAAGTTCATGTAAATATACTTAGTTTCTGTGGAACATCTTGCATGATAGAGTCCTGTAGAAGAGTGTTATAGAAACAGGACACTTTCTGCTGTTATGACTAAGCATTGTGTCACACCCTCAGGTTGCAGCTTCAGCTTGGTGACCAACTGCATGTTGTTTTTGTCCTGCAGGTCAATATGGTGAGTACTATGAATCAGCCTGACTGAAAGCAGATCTGACTCAAGGATCAGAGGGGTTACTTGTCCAGGCCAGCCCACAAGGAACAAAAACTCTGAAGATTTATGTTATCATCCCTCCCTGTGGGCAGGTTTTTTAAAGGAGTCATAACTAAGAAGTTAAGATACAGGTTTAAAAGTCATAAAGTGGGACACTATTAGAGGACAATGTTGTGCTGTAGAGTTTAACAGATTAAAATCCTGACTATAATCAAATGGCTAATAGAGAGAAAAATTGTGTTGCATTAGTTCACCCAAAAATAAATATAGACCTTGGTCAGGTTAAATGCTATACTGAATTTAATGCGGATGAAAATAAGGATGTAAAGAATTTACAGTCTTCACAATATCACACACTTCATAAAGGTCCTAGATAATATCATTTTCACAACTCTCAACTTTCATCAGCTGAACATTTGGCATACTGTTAAACAACAGTACAATCCATTGAACATACTGTACTTCTATCTCTCACAGCTTCGTTTTTATTCCTGTCCAAAAGTAAATAATATGGTGCTAATGTCTATTGAGTATATTTTCAGCAAATTTTCTTTTTTGGGTGATATTCCTTTAAAAAAATGATCATAACAACTGGGCACTTTATGTTTAACTTCATTTAAAATTGTTGTAAACAAAGTTTGTTTTAATCACTCTCTTCATCCACTTCCCCATCTCCACATTTCCCACTCTTTTTTCCTGCTTTACCCAAGATTAATCCCAAATGTGATTACAGTGGCCACTAAACCAATTTACCGCCAACTTTAAGCAGAATCCCTCCTACAACCCCTCAAACACATAACCCTCCTTAAAAGACGTTCCACACGAGGAGGCTGTAGGGCGGCAGAGGAGCAAGAGCCGTAAGGCTGGGATGAGGCAGTCATGAGTCAGTAAAGGGTAATCTGTCCCCCACAGTCCCATAAAGCATCTGAAAGGAGATTACAATCTCACGGCAGAGTGGAAAACATGTGTGTCAAAAACTAACAGAGAAACACAGCTATTTTACCCTGACCACACATCTCTGAGACAATGACAATGTTGAGGACATGGAGAGCAATCAGTGTCAATCAGTGCTGAGATTTCCTCTCTGGTGCCTACTGGAGTAACTGAAGCTCAGTGTTGTCAGTTTTAACACTCTGAATCTCTTTTTAAGTGTTTGCGCACTTTAAAAGTTGTATTTCAGTCTGACACAATCGATAATATGTACTCTACTGTCCGGTTTTTGTGATATCAGACTAACAGACCTCATATAATGTGATTGTAGCTCGCCTTCATCCAGCATGCACACTGTAAAAAAATTATTTTTCCAAGTTACTTGCCATTTCTTTGCAATTATTAGTGAAATATACTAGCTATTTCTGAGTGGAAATTATTTCACCAAATTTTCAGTGTATGTGTGAATCGGACTACAATATTTCACCACATTGCGTACTTGTTTCAAAAGACAAGTGACACATGACATATCACTTATACTGTTTGACTGAGTGTCCAAGAGGAAAACGTGTACTTTTGTAACACTGGATAGTCTAGAGCTACATTCATTGTTTAATATAAAAGGGGGTCAGGTTCAAACGCTGACATTTTGTTCCTTGGACAATAAAGTCTTGCTTTTGAGTTTGAAGTGACTTGAGCACCGGTAGATGATGGCTGAATCAAATTTAGAATTGCAGATTGGTAGTTTCTTGTTTTGGGGTTTCTTCTTGTACCTACAATAATCATGTAATTATTTAAGACAAAAATATGTTTTCTGGAAGTTGCAATTAAAATCCACTCTGCTCAGCACTCAGTTTGGGGGTGTGATGCTTCTGGGTGAGTTCATGCATCATTAAGCAGGTGGAAGAACAATGGCTTGCAGGAGGCAACAGACAGACATCTGGGAGGGTGCAATACAACGGTCGCCTCCCACTGTCAGCACATTCAGTTGCCACGCTCACGGTATGAACAGGAACCAGCAGAGCGCCAATAACTGCAGGCTAGCTGGTTGGATGGATGCCTCCATCACAACAAAAATGTAACGTAATTCTGATGAAAAACCCACCCCCTTATCAATGCACATGACTGCTGTGCTGATGGGGAGGTGGTGGTGCCAAAACACGACACACTCTTGTGAATCTTTTGAGGAGACCACAAGATAAAAGGTTTCTGTATTATATGGACAACAAGTGCTTAATTGTATATATTATATACAAATCAATTTATTTATTTTAAATATTTTAATCTCTGGAACACTATAATAAAACTGATTAAATACAGTAAGGGCAGCATGAAAGAAATGCATTTGTATCCCAAATGGAAGCTTTTTATAACTAGGCTATTATCTTCTTCTCCAGATTCACCTCACTTCCTCAGACATTCATCAATGGAATTCATTTGCTCATTGCATTCTATAACAGATTAAATTTAAGCACCATTAAAATACTAAATGATAATGTGGGTTTGCATAACATACAACACATGGTTGAGTCTGAATTCTGAGGACCAGATGTGAGCAATCACAATCCACTGGTTTGGGTATCAGCAAGTGTTCGGATAGAACAGAAATGTTCTGATTGATCTTTGAAAATAATAAGCAAGTACAATTTAAAATAAGTGAAAGAAAATACAAAACTAGAGAGATCTGTATTATTAACTTCACGCTAACCAGCTTCAACCTCCACTTAACCAGCACACACAAATATCATAAAGATAATGAACACATGCCGCAGTAAAATCAGAGGATGTGGATAATTTTGTTCTTTCATTTGGAAGAATGTTGCAAATGCACTGAGGTAATTGTTAAATGGATTTGAGTGGCTGCACCCATGTGATTAACAAGCTGTCTGAGTGCATTCAGTGTGGAGGCACTGGAGAATGAAGATTAAAAAATAACCAAGTCAAATGCAAATGCAAAATATTGTTACAAAAATATTGAATTAATTTTTGTAATGGTTTATTATAGCTAACTCAACTATTCAGGCTCAACGACATTATTTCTTGGTCCATATGTTAGCTTTTATTATACCAGGGAAGGACCAGTTGAGTCTATCACCAGTGTAAGAAGAGAGAGAGAGATACAGCACATAAACATATCAAAGAGACAAAAATAAAAAAAAAACATATTCAAACAAAAACAAAAAAATCAGACATGAGAGATGAAAAAAGGTGGGTTCAAGAGAAGAACAGAGCAAAAACTCAAACAAAAGTAAGCATAACAGCTCTAATTGTGCTGTCCAAGATTAAAATGCAACAGTTTCTCCATCTATTCCTCTGTCCGTCTCTTTTTTCTTCCCTTTTTGTGTTTGACAAAACCTCGGCGCACGTCACACTTCACTCTCCTCCCATTCCACACTCACTCGCTCACTTCTCAAACTGTTCAGTTTCTACTCACCACAGCTGTCTCTTCGGAGGGATGCAGTCGTCTTTGTTGGAGGCTGTCACTCCCATGGCCATCTGCATCACTGTTATGTATTTCTGGTACTTCATATTGTCCACCACTACCACCACGAAACCAACATAGGTGATCTTGTGCGCTTCTATTCCCTGGCATCCGCCTGCGCCGGGTCCGCCTCGGTCACTTTCAGAGCGCCATTTCCAGTGCTGAGGGACCGACAAGGAAAACACTCCTCAAGAAGCGCGACAAAAGGACCATGCCGCTAGGACCCATGTCTGTTGTGACTCTGTAATCTCATTAGTGCTCTGAATAGCCAGCTAATCCATTCAGTGTTGGTCAGGAGCGGCACATTGTTTCTGCGCGCTCCTCGCAAAGCACTTTCTGTTCTGAAAACAATCAGAGAGAAACTCTGACAGAAGCCAGCGGCAAGTGACAGCGGCTGAGCGTTTGCGTGTGAGGTAGGAGAGAGGAAAAGTGTGCATGTATATACGCACAAAAAAGAGAGAGACAAGGGAGAGGGAGGGAGAAAGAGAGAGATAGAGAGACACGCACATGCTCGGGAAGAGCAAGAGTGGGGGTGAGAAGCAAAGAGCGAGAGAGACAGACAGCGAGAGAGCGTCTCTCAGATGGCACGGAAATAGATTTCAGAGTATCTAAACATAATGTCAGATGATTTACAAAACAACTCGGTTCATCCGGCTCACAAAAACATCTCAGTGCAAATCACGTCAAAATTGAGCATTCTGTGACCGGTGTTTACTAATGGCAGAGGGGGATGGGAGACACGCAGGAATAGGAGCGAGGGAGATGTAAAAAAGGGGAGAGAAGGCACAATGAATTTTTTAATCCTGAACACATGCACATAACCATCAGTAAATGAACTGGATACATAGATTAAGTATTGCAACCAAACGCATAGGGATGCAACAGTGCTATTTTAATCCGTGTAAAGCATCATTCCATCCCAAGCAACAAACCTAAACAAGAGCCATTGCAATGACTACCTGCTGACCTTCTTTTGGTCTCAATCTGCTTAAGTAACCCTCATCTGATACCGCAGAGGTCTAAAGGACAGCCGTTGTTAGCCTGACCATTGGCTGCCTTAACCAAGTTAAAGCACTGGCTTAATTAGAAACGGCACTTTGCCATTAGACAAAAGAATGTTATTAGTCATATGTTTTCAGGTAACCAGGACATACAATAGGATCAATTGTAAGTGCCTTTGATTTCCCAACTAAGCAATGTTTTTGTCATTCAACAGACACTTTTTACTTGTACCTGCGTTTGAGTGCTTTGTGTTGGATAGTAATCTCAGTAACCGTTATTCCTTCCTGGGTCCTCCCCACATGGGCCTGAAGGACGCCCAGATCCTTAACCTTTAGGCCTCTGAAGCACTAAATGAGATGGGGGACTGAAAGAGGGGGCTCTACACTTAAAAAGGCATGTGATTAAGAAATGGAAAGTGAATTGAGTGATTAGCGAGTCCACTGTGATTGTGTAGAGAGAGATTAATTGATTATTATAATGGACCTCTTGGGTGTGCAGAACAACTATTTGTTATGGTGTCAAACAATAAAAGGAATTTTGTGACTCACAAAAAGTCAGTAATTGATCTTCTATGTGTTATAATATTGCAGGAAATACCTAACCACAAGCTATACAGAGTAAAAATGAAATGCGACCAGGTAGTGGTTTGAGAGCGCACCAGTGCTTCGGTCCCACAGGAGAGCCCATTAACCTTTTTGGGTTAAGCATGACTAAGAGAGATGCACTTCAGTGAGGTCAAACACCAGGACACACAGAAATATCACTGAGATTATGTGGAGCCTGAGAGTATCGCTATATGATGGGATTTTTTTGCAGTACTTTTATATCAAAGAAAATCAGCTCACTAATAACTTTGTCTCAACTCTCAACACATTTATTTTCTAATAGAGCTGAAAGTAATACGAGCACTTTACCCCCAGTAATTATGTGCATCTAAGCTATTGAACTGAGCCTCACAAATGAATCATATCAAGTCATATTAAATATAGCAACTACAATACTGTATGAGTCATACTGAAAGAGTTGTACATCAGATACATATTTTAAAGGAAATAAGTTATTTAACAGGAATAATCTCTCTCTCTCTCTCCCTCTCTCTAACTTAAAGGGATAGTAATTTAAAACGTAGTGAATTGATGCATTTTTGTAAGAAAAATATCCATATTAAAAACTTTATAAACTGTAATCTCTTGCTTCCGCTACCTGTCATATGTGTATTCACAATAGAACGCCATTCCAGGCGGGTGTCATAGGATGTCAGCGTAGCGTAAGCTCTGGTGAGAAGTGATGAACTCGGAAGCACAGAGGAGAGAGCAAAACAAAACACTGGTCACGTATTAGAAGTACAAAATAAGGATTTGTAAAGAAAAATATCGGAGGATTTCGATATAAGCCAAGAGGAGACTGGTTTTCCTTTGCTGTAAACAAAACTTCTCATGAGACTAGCATATTCTCATTGGAGCTTACGCTACGTCCTACGTCATCCGCTGGAATTCCGCTCTATCAACAGTCAGCGGAAGCTAGAGGTTACAGTTTATAAAGTTTTAAATATGGATATTTTTCTTACAAAAATGCATCGAATTGCTTCAGGAGGCCTTTATAAACCCCCGGGAGCCATGTGAAGCACTTTCTTATGATGGATGGACGCACTTTATTGGACTTCTTTTGGACTGCTGGATATCGACAGCCATTCACTGCTATTATAAAGCTTGAAAGAGCCAGGACATTTTTTAATATAATTCCAATTGTATTTGTCTGGAAGAAGAAAGTCATATACACCTAGATGGCTTAAGGATGAGTAAATCATGGGGTAATTTTCATTATTGGGTGAACTATCCCTTTAATGAAAATTAGAAATGTTGTCATGGCAAATTAAATAATTTACTAAAAAATACAAAAACTGCTAAAACTTAAATAAAAATGAATTAAAGCTAAATAAAAGTATTTAAAAATGAAGTAAAAAATGACAAGCTTGTCAAAGCTTGACAAAATGACTAAAACTTAAAAACATAAAATTTTCAGTTAATTCAAAATATCATACATACTATAATAATAATAATAATAATAATATAGAGAGGTATATAATAATTTTATATTTTACAATAAAAAAGGATATAAAAGGATAGAGGGAAGTCAGAGGATAACTGCACAGAATATGAATTTAATGTCTTTGATGACATGTGACAGCAGAAACAAAAACAAAAACAAGTGCATTAAAGGCATGTAGGAATCACATGACCAAAAGGCAAGTTTCTCTTGTTAGAATGTCCATCCTGGTCAGAGAGCATGAAGGTCAGATAGAAAATGGCGTGTCAGCAACTTGCATGCCCTGAGGTCTCTAATAAAAGAAAGAAAATAGACTTTTCTGTCTCTTTTATTCCATCAATACTCATTTCTTGACAGGTCCTTGAGACACTTCAAGTCAAGGCTTTAAAATGAAGAACTGGATCATAGCTGTCATATTAATGAGCTAATTACTATTATTATGTTCTAATTACAATGATAAACACTGCACAATTCATGTTGCACTGGCCTTTTTGCAATACATAATTTATATATGTTTAATAAATTCGAGCACAGAGCTGACACTTGTGTCCCAGCCATTTATCATCTTTGCTAAAAGTGTGCAAGACTCTCTAAAGAACTACTTATACTTTATAATGTCATTTAAGAAAAGGTCAATCAATCTAAGCGACATCGAGTCATCCAGTATGCCACATTTTTGGTGTTTCCTATCTCATTTACTCATCACATTAAATGTGTTTTAATGTGTTTCAGAATGGTCTCTCACCAGCAAGCAGGAGTCTGGGCAGCAGAAGTAGCCCAAGGTCAGGAGAGGTGGTTGTTACACTCACACTTGCACAACAGCAGACAGCCACAGCAGGTTTTCCTATTAAAACCTCACACCTTTCAGTCACAGGTGACAGTGAGGTGCTTAACTGAGAAGACGGCGACTGGCATGCTGAGCAGAGGACACACATTGATTAAAACTGGCATTTAAAAACTACTTGTCGTAGTTTGTCCCTGCTTTGAGGAGCACCGGATGGGTTTAAGATGGAGATTTCCCCCGGGGACACGACGCATCTGAACGTGTTGATTATCCTCGGCCATAAGTTACACCCTCAACTGGCCCACGGACACAATTAATCACATGACCCACCACGGCGAGATTAATTCTGAAGCCTTGGACTACAGCCCCTTCCATTCAAACACGGATGGAAATCTAACAGAGACGGCCAATAATACGAGCGCACACAGAGACTAATGAGAAGATGAATGCTGCTACATAGGGAGAGAAAATCAAACAAACAAATAAACAAACAGATGCCCTTATTAGGCATATTCGGGTGAAGTCAGGCAATAGAGACAGACTGTGCTGTCCACCAGCTGCTAGTTGTCACACCAGTAACTGCAGTAAAGGACCAGTGTAACTCAACCTTCACATAGCAACCCACTCATAATCGGCATGACAAAATGATGCCTGGTCATCACCATCACCCACTCCCTTGGGGCATGAAAACTGTGGACTGAGACATTTAATACTAACATGCATGAACATAATACATGCATATACAGAAAAAAACTATACTTAAGCATGGAAATCTTTCCACAAAGACTCTAGCTTTATTTATGCCATTTTGACAGCTGGCACAATTCTAATATGAAATATGCACAAAGTAATCCAAAATGCATGTAAACGAGCTTCCATTGGAAAACACCACTTCCTGTTCTTCTTCCTCCTTTCGCCTCAGTTAATCTCTGACGCTACAGTTTCCCACGCATGAGCCGATACCTCCAGAGGCAACAGGAAGTGTTCAGATTACGGAGAGGTTAGATGAGGTCGAGACTCTCTAGTTCCTGTCATAGCCCTTCTAGTCAACTTTAAAAGCAGGCTGAGGGGGTCAACGGATCACTGCTGGTCACTGCTGTTAGAGCAGGAAGTGGACACACACTGAGACTGATTACTGCAAAGCAATATTAGAAAACGTTAACTATAATTGAAATTGATATTCGCAGTGCTGTCTGCTCATATACATCACATCACATAGTGAGGGTGTGGTTTGGCACAAGCAAAAACAAATCCCAGTTCCCGTTGTTACCTATTTATATGTGTGTATATATATATATATATATATATATATATATATATATATATATATATATATATATATATAAAAATATTAGTGTTGTCAAACGATTAATCGCATCCAAAATAAAAGTTTTTGTTTACATAATATATATGTGTGTGTACTGTGTATATTTATTATGTATATATAAATACACACACATGCATGTATATATTTCAGAAAAATATGTTATGTTTATATATTAAATATATTTATATATAATATAAATTATATGAATATAAATTTATACATGTAAATATTTTCAAAATTTATACTGCATGTGTGTGTATTTATATATACCTAATAAATATACACAGCACACACACACATATATTATGTAAACAAAAACTTTTATTTTGGATGCGATTAATTGTTTGACCGCACTAATATATATATATATATATATATATATATATATATATATATATATATATATATATATATATATATACATACATACATATATATATATATATATATATATAATGTATAATGTATGTATGTATGTAATGGTGAAATGTGATAACTGCCAAAATTCAAAGAATATAATAACTCTAACAGCAGTTGACTGCAGTAGAACGTGAAGATCAGATTCTAAATATCACTTGAAATATCATTTGTTTTTACTTGCAATATTGACGTTCCAGTCATGTTTTCAGAATTCCAGGAAATTCTTTCTAAGACCTATTTCTTCCTGGGCTCCTCTGGACACATTGGTATAATTCAAACACTGGCCTCGTGTATGCAGGAGGGACTCGCTGTCACCCAGGGCTAAAAGAAGTAAACAGGGGTCAAGGTCTTGGGCTAAGAGCTCAGTACAAGTCGAGCCATGAGGCAGGACTGGAGAAGTGATTTATGACAGTTGTCCAGAGGGCAGGGAAAAAGGCAGAGGACAGCCGAAGCAGGTGAGGGGGAAGTGCCAGACAGGAAGGGCAGAGTGCTGTGGCATTTCATAGCGGGCAGAGACAGAAGGGCAGTGAGGCATGAGGCCGCAGCAGTCCCACTCTGCCTCTATCACCTGCCTCCTACATCTCTCACTCACTCGCTCTTTCATCATCTCTCCTGTCACCTCTTCTCTTTAGTCATTAGTGCCCCACACTGAGAAAAGTGCTGACGGCTCCTGGAGTCTTACAGGTCTGGAAGAATTTCAAACATATGAGCAACTGAACTTTCTGTACGAGGCTGAGCTCTAGCCCACACCCTAAAAAACTAAATTAAACAGCCACTAGTAACTGTACAGATGGACAGACACAGGGAAGGTGAACAACAAAAATCTGAAATTGTTCTTAAAATATAATACAATTAAAAAAAACACACATTTTGTGATTAAACTATTATGTAACATCATATCTTTTATAAAATGATGTTATATGATATAAATGATTTTTATTTCATAACATTAAGTTATGCATTTTTTTAAATAATCAATCAGTGTGACTTTTCTGAGAATAAAGTCATAAAATGAAGTTAAGATATTACAGTACATGTATACACTAAAGAAAGAGGTGCGCACTAACACATTCTTCAGTGTATACAGGCTGGAATAGCGCCTTCGCCTTAACAAGGGAGTCGTCAGAATCTGACAGTGTTTCCATGGTGATGGGGCGAATGGATTTTCAGCTCTTCCGGTGGAAAGCTCATTTTCCTTATTCAAAATGAGTAAACGAGATACAGAAATCGACATAAATATAGGACAATGCGCTGTGATTACGTCAGTTGCAAATGTCTACTGTGTGTGTGGTGTGTACGTGCTTAGATGCAAGTCCATTAGAATTCAATCATTGCACACTTCAATTTCAATCATTGGATAAATGATAGTCTGAGAACTAAATGGAGAGATGGTTCTACTAATGTGCTATTGAAAAAAGATTCTTGGGTGGAGTTTCAAGGGTCCTGTTGTCGCCATGGCATCAGCACACTGTAGCTGAAGGCAAATAAATAAATAAATAAATAAATAATCTACATATAATACAAATTATAATAATATAAATATAAATAATAAATAAATATAAATATAACGCAAAATCTCAACAGTTTTACATGAGAGAAAAAAGCATCATAAGTGTATCTCTCTTACACATTTTTTTTTGCCAATTTTTACTTAAAGGGATAGTTTACCCAAAAAAAACCCCAAACAGTTTTGGTGATCATAGTCTTTCTCAAAATATCTTTGCAAATAATGACAGAGTTTTCATTTTTGGGTGAACTATCCCTTTAACAGCATCAGACTAACCAACCTGAACTTAGATGCAGGGATGAAATAACTATCATATACTTCCACTATCCTCATGAGGTGACAGTACAAGTTGTAAATCTTAGAGTAAAACAAAGGATTTACGAATTGTAAAAAAAAAAAAAAAAAAAAAAAAAAATCACACAATTTAATTTGTAATCATGATGAATTATGTTAAATGGCAGGATCATAAGCAGATTCTCCCTCAAGCTCTTCAAACTGAAATATTTCAATAAATTAATGCAAAAAAAAAAAATGCAAACCTTTTAAAAATAAACTTTTAAGTTTTAAAAACAGCACACTTTGTACTTGATATTAATTGAAACAGCTAAAGGATAAGAGACGGGTTTCTAAATTATATTCATATGTAGCAGATATATGAGAACATTACGTCAAAGTTAGATATGTCAAAACATAAATAAATTAATTTAGACTTACTGGTTAGAGTTGTGCCAGTACTGTCTGGGACAACTTTATAAACATTAGAGAGGGAGAGAGAAGTAGGAGCACAGGCACAGTTTTCCACTCTTATATTTTGGCAGACACATTTGTTTAAAATCTCTCCACTTTTCAGACACATCAGACAGTCCTTTTTCCATTATGCAAGGCCAAGCTATTTAAATTTATGTAATTAAATTTACGTTCTTCAGGAGCTTCCTTTGTTTGAAACCTGACGCTGAGCAATGCCCCTTGTGTGTGTGCGTTTCACTGTGATTAATTTAGCATCCTCTCTTTGTTTATTTAAGCTGTTTACAGCATCAGGCCTGGTTCTGAATGAATGCCAATGCCAGGAACGGGAAGGAGGGGGTATATTTCTGCTGCACCAGCCACTTCTGCATTGGCTCATCAAGGTCAGCCAATAAGCCGAGAGCCAGAGCCTGTGGAAGAAGAAACCTGAACCAGCACAGCATCACAGCATGGCCCACACAAATCATGGCAAGCCGGCTTGGTCCATAACTACAGGAGATAGGAGACAGTGTCCTGTTTCAAAACTAAATTCACAACTTTTTGACTCATTTTGAAGGAGGGTCTTTCTGACTGATGTTTAACTTCTTTACAGTGTTGTTTTAAATAGACTACTTTTGAAATGTCATCTCATCTTAAACTAAACTTAAAGGATAAGTCCACTTCCAGAATAAAGATTTCCTGATAATATACTCACCCCCATGTCATCCATTGTCAAAGAAATTAAGTTTTCTGAAGAAAACATTTCAGGATTTTTCTTCATATAGTGCTGCTTGAAAGTTTGTGAACACTTTAGAATTTTCTATATTTCTGCATAAATATGACCCAAAACATCATCAGATTTTCATATAAGTCCTGAAAGTAGACAAAGAGAACCGTATCAAACAAATGAGAGAAAAATATTTTCTCTGTCATTTATTTATTGAGAAAAAAGATCCAGTGTTACATATCTGTGCGCTGCAAAAGTATGTGAATCTTTGCTTTCAGTATCTGGTGTGACCCGCTTTTGCTGCAGTAACTGAAGGTAAAGTTTCTTGTAAATGCTGATCAGTCCTGCACATTAACATGTAGGAGTTTTAGCCCATTCCTTAGTGCAGAACCACTTAAAACTGCTTGCTTAGGTCCTTCCACAACATTTTAATTGGATTAAGGTCTGGACTTGACTCAGCCATTCCTAAACATTAACTTTGTTCTTCTTTAACCATTCTTTGGTAGAATGACTTGTGTGCTTGGGGTTGTTGTCTTGCTACATGACCCACGTTCTCTTGAGACTCTGTTCTTAAACAGATGTCCTGACATTTTCCTTTAGAATTTGCTGGTATAATTCAGAATTCATTGTTCCATCAATGATGGCAGGCTGTTCTGGCCAAGATGCAGCAAAACAGGCCCAAGCCATGACACTACTACCACCATGTTTCACAGATGGGATAAGATTCTTGTGTTCTTTTCTCTGAACATAATAGCTTCTCATTTAAACCAATAAGTTCTATTTTGGTTTCATCCATCCATTAAACCTTTCTCCAAAAGTCCTCTGGCTTGTCCACATGATCTTTAGCAAGCAGTTTTCTTTTTGGAGAACAGTGGCTTTCTTCTTGCCACTCTGCCATGCACACCATGGTTGCTCAGTGTTCTCCTGACGGTGGGCTCATGAACATTAACATTAGCCATTGTGAGAAAGGCCTTTAGTTGCTTAAAAGTTACCCTGGGAACTTTTGCAACCTCACAGACTATTACACGTTCTGCTTTGGAGTGATCTTTGTTGGTCGACCACTTCTCGGGAAGGTAACAATGGTCTTGAATTTCCTCCATTTGTACACAATCTGTCTGACTGTGGATTTGTGGAGTCCAAACTCTTTAGAGATGATTTTGTAACCTGTTCTAGCCTGATGAGCAACATCAACTCTTTTTCCGAGGTCCTCCGTAATCTCCTTTGTTCGTGACATGATTCACTTCCACAAACATAATCAGAATTTGATAGATGCCTGTTCTTTGAATAAAACAGGTCACATTCTGACATTTGATAATCACTGCACTGACTGAAAACTCCTCTGCACAGATGGACTCTAATTTCACCTTTAAATTAACTACTAATCCAAGAGATTCACATACTTTTGCCACTCACAGATATGCAATATTGGATCATTTTCCTGAATAAATAAATAAATGACAAAAGAAAATATTTTTGTCTAATTTGTTTAATTGGGTTCTCTTTGTCTACTTTCAGGACTTGTGCGAAAATCTGATTATGTTTTGGGTCATATTTATGCAGAAATATAGAAAATTCTAAAGGGTTCACAAACACACCAGCAGCACTGTATAGTAGATTTCACTGGTGGCCAACGATTTGAAGGTCCAAAATGCAGTTTCAATGCAGCTTCAAAGGGCTCTACACGATCCCAGCCAAGGAATAAGGGTCTTACATAACGAAACAATCGGTCATTTTCTTTAAAAAAATATATATATATTTTTACAATTTTTAAACACAAATGCACGTCTAGCATTAGCTCTGCGATGCACATGCATGTCTTTATTAGATGATATTGGAAATGATATTGATATCACGCATGACGTAGGCAGAAGTACCGACCCAGTGTTTACAAAGAAAAAAAAAAAGTCAAATGCCGTTAACAAAAAAGGTAAAACAACGATGTCGGATGATCTTAAAGTTGGAAGAGAAAATGACAGATTATTTCGTTATGTAAGACCCTTATTCCTTGGCTGGGTCAGAGCCCTTTGAAGCTGCATTGAAACTATAACTTCAACCCACTGGCCGACATTGAAGTCCACTATATGGAGAAAAATTCTGGAAGTGGACTTATCTTTTAAAGTCATGATGAAAAGGAAGTAGCGACAGATCTTTTCTTTAGTGTTGTAACGTACATCTAAGTGTAACAGACTATTGAAAAATAAATGAAGGGCAGGGGCATGGTTCTATGCAGAGGTTGTTGATTGGATTTTGAGATGTGAGGCTTAAAGTATTAGTTCACTTTCAGAATAAAAATTTCCCAATAATTTACTCACTCCCCATGTCATCTAAGATGTTCATGTCTTTCTTTCTTCAGTCGCAAAGAAATTAAAGTTTTTGAGGAAAACATTCCAACATTTTTCTCCATATAGTGGACTTCAATGGTGGCCAATGGGTTGAAGTTCCAAATTGCAGTTTCAATGCAGCTTCAAAGGGCTGGCTCTATCCCAGCCGAGGAAAATGGGTCTTATCTAGCGACACGATCTGTCATTTTCTAAATGATCACGATCTTGTCATTTTCAAAATGGTAGGGTAGGACGAGAAACGCCATCTCATTTTCTCCTCCAACTTCAAAATTGTCCAACATCGTTTTTTTTTTTTTACTTTTTCATAAAGGGCATTTGACTTTCTTTGCATGTTTGCATTGTAAACACTGGGTCAGTAATTCCACCTACGTCACGCGTGGAGATCTGTAACTTGTATAAAATAAAATAAAATTCAAATCAGTGGAACCACTGGATGACTTGCTTTGTAGTCCGCCATTTTTGAATGCACTTTCTGAGCTCTCCTATGGCAATGCATTTAGTTAAACAATCCACAAACTCTTACATAATTCAATAATTTCATAACATCTCTGCGGTCTTTTCTGAAATGGCCCATTAAAGTATGCACTCTCTAATGTTTGCCTGTGTGGTTGGATCGATAAGGCTGATTAAAGCCCAAGCCACATCAATGCACACATGAGACCTATCAATAATCTCACTTCAACTAGTCAGGCAGAACTCCTACAGAAAGGAAAGCACTCTGAAATTTCAAGCTTAAGAGAGCTGGAATGAAATGATACGGGGCCCTAATCCATCACAGCCTACTCTTGATTTGACCTAGCCAGAACGTTATCAATTTAAATTTTTTTTTAAAAGATAGACCTAAATCACAGGGGGGGGGGGGGGGGGGGGGGGGGGGGGCAGAATTTCTACCAGGTCCAACAGCAACAACCTGCACAGGCTGTACATGCTAGCTATGGTCATGCATAACAGTACTATATCAGTTATCAGTCGATGTTAGACTTTTATTGGTACTGATAAACCAGACGATATTGAATATTTAATTGTAAAAATAGAGGAACACCTAAAGTTTAAATTTAAAAACACAAATAAACTTCTAAATGTATATAATTATTCTTCATACTCTACAGAATAAAGTTGTGGCGTCTGAACTAATGCACTTAAAATTAGCCAACAAAGTGTTTTATTTTAAAACACAAAGTTTAATATTGGTCAGTTATCTGTATCAGCCAGATTTTCAACATCAGAGCATGTTTAGGTATTTAGTTTATTCATTAGAGTGTCATCGCATCGAACTAAAAAAAAGTTTGGAATGATAAATCACCTGGTGGAATGACCTGCCCAACTCAATCAGAGCAGCTGAATCCTTAGCCATCTTCAAGAAACGGCTAAAAACCCATCTCTTCCATCTTTATTTGACCCTCTAACTCTAGCACTCTCTATTCTAATTCTGTCTTCTTTTTATTTAAAAAAAAAAAAAAAACACCACACCCACTTGACCCTCTATTAATTGTATATTTATTCTCTAAATGCTAGATTTTCTTGAAAAACTAACACTAGCTTTCTTTTTTCTATTCTATCTACTTGTTTCTTTTATCTTCTCGTTTTCTTATAAAAAAAAAAAAAAAACCTTGCTACGTGTACTGCATTAGGCTAACCGAGACTTGTCATAGCACTTGCATGTTGTTGCTCTTTTGTTGGTTTTGATTGCTTCTATTGTCCTCTTTTGTAAGTCGCTTTGGATAAAAGCGTCTGCTAAATGACTAAATGTAAACGTAATGTAAATGTAAATCAGTTTCTCCCAAGAAGTCATTACATAAGCTGTTGAGCTGACTTCACATGAAAAGTGGAACTTTAAAGATTTAAGATTGATGAAACAAGCTGGATCCTTGAAAAACTCTCTAGCAGCAAAGTTCGAGGGGACAGACCTTATATATGAAGAGTTTGGTTCCAAAATGCTATAAATCCATTTTGATTAATTTGAGTAAAAATGTGTTTTCTTTACCAAGAAAGTGGCAAGATGAAAACCACTATTTTCTGTTTCAAATTTTCACATGGCATCTTTGGGTTATAATAACATTAAAAATTAAAATCCAGATTTTGATTTTCAAAGATTATAAAATTGTATTATTTTTCCCCCCAAAATGCAATAAATCCATGATACGTTTTTTTTTTTTTTCAAAATACAATAAATCCATTGAATCAATATGACAGTTATTTATTTTTTCTATTGAGACTTTTGAAAATACACAACATAGTAAGTTGATCCACATAAGACAGCCTCTCATCTTGGTCATAATCTTATATATTACATGCGATCTATTATATACATATATCACATGCGATTGATCGTGCAGCCCTTGTTTGTTGATCACAAAGTACAAAGTAGATGAGGATAACTAGGATGCCGGGTGTACTCAAAGCGTCTCAATTACTGTCTAGAGTGCGTGGAATGGTGCGCTGTGATTGGTTGAGCGGATATATCGCGTTCTGCAGAGAAAAGAGACTGGCGAAAACATGACCTAATAAATCGGCGGATACTGCATTTTGCATAAAATTAAAAATTGACTTTTCAATACCGACCAGATACAATACTGATTTTGGCGGAAACTCAATTCTTAAAAAAATGGTGTTTATCGCGTTTTGGAACCAAACTCTTCACATATATTTGTCACCCACCTCTCTCTTTTGTACTTACTCACTTTTAAGTTTAATATAAAATCTGGCAGCAGCACTGGCCCAAGTGAGCTCACACTCAGCAAATATACAGCAACAGACTCCCTGGCAGTCTATTCAAGGACATCCCATTAACAAACGCAAGGGGCTGACTGACAAGTTGTTGATCCAATCGCAAACGTCCCCAGGAGTCTCTGGCGGTTTCCCCCGTGGTCACTGAGTCACTTGTACATTTCACAAACATGGCCTCTCAGCCAGCATCAGTCAGGAACTATTTAGTAGCACTCTGAAAAATCTCATTGGTTTGTCCCCTAACGGCCAGGAGTGGAAAGGCTAACCTAATGCAGGCTGACAGTCCTCGTCTCACCGTCCACACTTTTTCCTCCTTTTTCTTTCTTTCCTAGTCTAAGGTGCTTTACACTAGAGCTTTTGAAGTGCTTTGTAGTCAATGATGACAGGGTTTAGTTTGTTCAGTTACTGTGAAAGCTTTCTCTTTGCGCCACTGACTTACTGTGGTTCAGACACAAATACTGCAATGGCTGCATCTTAATTTGCATTATGCAGAATTAGGATTAGTGTCTCTCAAATCATAATGCATTGAAAATTATATTCAAAAGGTGCCTAGATACTACATTACTTCTAGTGAATTTCCAAAGTGTGCATCTGTGCATGTTGTATGGACTAATATCACTGCTGAAGCTGTAGTAAAAATGTATTAATCTTAAAAGTTTATAAATTATGAATTTAAAAGAATTATGAATTTCAAGTTAATGAGATCAGCTTTAGCACTTACCTACAAACGCAAACAGTACACAAGGTTCTGTGCTATCAAGATGCCATTATATGATGCTGTATTTCTCGATACTGGTGAAGTAATACCATAATCAAAAGTATGTACTGTCCTATCAAGAGCGAAGTACATTATTTAGAAGTGTGGGAATTGGGATGCAGCCAATGTGAAAACAAACCAGGGGGCAGAAGTAAGTGGGGTGGAACAAAACTCAAAGCCAAACAACTGAATGAAATGTGGAAACTGCCAAATTGTGTAAATCAAATGTACTGAGTAAAAGAATCAAGTGCTTTCAATGTAGCTTGTCACTAATTTCCAAAAAACTCAAAGATGATGAGCGCAACAAAGTATATCACTATGTGTGTCTTTTGTGCTTACCAAGAGTCATAGACATATACAATTGACAGTCCCTTACTTTATGATCTACTTTTAAATGTGTGGAGTGTAGATTCTGTTCACTTTTCATAGTCTCACATACCACTCAGGTAAGATTACTAGTAAAGAATGATGAATCAGAGAATCCTCAAAAAAAGTATTTATTTAATTAAATATTTTATACATATTCAAAGACTAAAATGATATACTTTAAATGCATATTTACTCAATGTCAATGCTTAAGAACACAGCTGTAGTCTTTCTTCTAATAATTCATATACTGTTTACTTACTTTATATCTGATAATTGAATAGCTATTGTTAAACAAG
The DNA here is from genome assembly GCA_039654775.1 of Spinibarbus caldwelli. Lineage (NCBI taxonomy): Eukaryota > Metazoa > Chordata > Actinopteri > Cypriniformes > Cyprinidae > Spinibarbus > Spinibarbus caldwelli. Next base: position 17,418,700 of record CM077220.1, on the reverse strand, counting down.
CTGGAGAACAAGAACTCCTATGCATCTGCGCTCATATGTCGATGTTCCTTCGCCTTGTCAATATAAAAGTCCAGTTTCTGTTATGTACCAGCCGGGAAAGCTTATTGGCCAATACTGATCATTAACGAAAATAAATAAATACAATACAATATAATATAATAAGCCTGTATATAATCACCATTGGTATCTTTCTACAGCTACTGTCAATTTTTCAGGTAAATATCGTAAAAATGTGTCTCTAAACTAACGCAGGAGTCAACAGTCAACCTGGACAGATTATCATAATAAGAGATTCTTTTCTATGCAATGTTTTGTACAACAAATTTAGGGCAGGCAAATTATGCAAGTATTTAGCTCATGGTAAAACAAAGACTAAATTATGCACCTTCTTGTACTCCTGGATCTATTTAAAAGTCTAAAAGTATCCTCTAAACCCAAACACTGGGAACAAACATGTGTCTATGTAAACTGAGATACTGAATAAATGGAGAACACAGTCTCAGAAAAGTCTTTAGACTGCCAAGTCAGAGCTGGAGTCTTAAACTGTAAAACTGTTGAAGGGATGATGTGAGATCAAAGCGCTGGAACCCAGAGCACCATATACAGTAAGAACCAGATTAAAGGAACAACATGAATTGAGCAGAAGAGCATTTGGTGTATGTTTGGACAAGACTGCAGCTGTTTAGTGAGGCCAAAATGAAACAGACCCTACACTTGAGCAGGAACTGAGAGAAAGCAGATAGTGATAAACAATCTGACAGAGCACTAGTTGCCTGGAAGACGAGGATTTGGATAATGGCAAAATAGTCTAATATTGTAAATGTAATATCATACATGGCTTTTATTCTTTTCAGATTTATTCAGTCAGTGTTTGAGAGCAATAGCAAAAGGTTTATCTTATTTTTTTAACATCGGAGCATAAAATATCTTTGTGTTAATAGCTGTGTTTGGTTACTGCAGGCTGAAGCTTTCAGATTTGCTCAACACACAAACGTACCTGATTTGAAAAGGGGTATAATGCTTTGTGATCGCAAAATTGCAGTTATCTCATTTGCTTGATGGCTGAAGACATAATGGCCAAACGGTCCCACTCACTCACCAAACCAGCTGGCCAGAGGTCCTCCCACCATCTGCACCAGACCTGACAAGGGCTCTCAGATCCTCAGGTGCAATAACTACTGTAGCAAGTAACAGGACATGCTGCTGCAAATAGTACCCGGCAGCTGCCCGTTTGCATTTCGGTTTTCCTCCTAAATGGTCAGAATACAACACACAACAACATTTTATGCAGTGCAAATAACAGTAAAATTAATAAAAATAGTAAAACCAATGTGCTCTTGTTCAAAGGTATTTTCACATAAAGTGTGATTCTAAATTTGGAGGCTGAAAATTCTTTTTTTTTTTTTTTTAAACTGTAAGAGTATTTCATGATTTTACTGTATTTTTCTTTCTTTTTTGATTAAATAAATGCAGTGTTGTTGAGCATTAGAGACTTAAACAAAAATTTTAAAAAATCTGTCACATTATTCTTATATTGTAATGGTTAGTGGCTGTAGATAAGCGCACGACGCAGGAGATATCCCAAAATAAACAGTCTTTAATATAAACAAACTCAGGAGACAGGAGAATCACCAGGAGAATGTACAACCACAAACACATTAATTCAAGATAATACAGGACAAAGGAACTCAGGAGAACATAGGGCTTAAATAGGAAACCAACGAGATAATTAACCAGACACAGGTGGAACAGAATGAACTAATCAGGGTACACAGGAACATGACCAAATAAGGAAAAACAGGAAACTAAACAGGAACATACACGTGACAGATCGCCCCCCTCCCGGAAGGCACGTCCTGCGCCGTAACAGTACCATCGGGGAGGGGGATCAGGAAGCCATGGCGGATCAGGAGACTCGGGGGACCATGGCGGATCAGGAGACTCGGAGGGCCATGGCGGATCAGGAGACTCGGGGAGCCATGGCGGATCAGGAGACTCGGAGAGCCATGGCAGATCAGGAGACTTGGGGAGCCAAGGCGGATCAGGAGACTCGGGGAGCCATGGCAGATCAGGAGACTCGGGAGGCCATGGCGGATCAGGAAACTCGGGGGGCCATGGCGGATCAGGAGACTCGGGGGGTCATGGCGGATCAGGAGACTCGGGGGGCCATGGCGGATCAGCCTCCATGGCCTTGGACCCCGGCCCAGCCACTATGGCCATGGATATATGGCCCCCCCCCCCCAAAAAAAAAAATTCTTGGAAATTATATGGTCTTTTAAAGCCCGGAGGGATTCTGGAGGGCGTTCAGGAGGAGCGGGCACTAGAGGGAGCTCTGGAGGAGTGGGCACTTGAGAGCATTCTGGAGGAGCGGGCACTTGAGGGCGCTCTGGAGGAGCGGAGCTGGCTGGGACCAGCGGAGACTTAGGAGACTCAGGAGGTGGAGGAAGGCTGGACGGGACCAGCGGAGACTTAGAAGACTCTGGAGGCGGAGGAAGGCTGGACGGGACCAGGGAAGATGAGGGAGACGAAGGATAGCTCCTTTGAGCGGACTCTGGGGTGAGGATAGGCGCCGAGAACTCTGGTGGTAATGCCATATCCAGGAGCTCCGAGTTGCATGCTGGAGCTGACACTGGAGCGAGCTCTGAGGCTGGCGCCGACACTGGAGCGAGCTCTGGGGCTGGAGCCGACACTGGAGCGAGCTCTGGGGCTGGAATGAGGGCTGTGATCAGTCTTTTTCTCCTCTTATTCCTCTTTTGGTTCACAGTTAGGGAGGCTGCTGCTGACAGCTGAGGGCTTGACTTCGCTGCGGACGGCGGGCTTGACTTGGGGCGGCTGGCGTCTCTGGGCTGAGGACAATGATGGAGCTTCGGAGGATACGGGGGTAGTTGGGATGAAGCAGAGGGTCCAGACCGTTGGTGTGGTATGTGGGAGTTCCTGGCATAGAGTGAGCTGCCGAGACGTGGCGTGCCTCAGAGAGAACTGGACGACGAGACTGAAACTTCTTAATATTTCTACCACTTCAGAATTGGAACCATTTAAATAAACAATCAGATTAATCAGCTCTATCAGGGGGAAAATCATACACAGGAAGTTCACAGCGGATCATCTCGCCATCCAGCCCCAGCTGAAAGCATGCACCAAGAGCGGCGTCGGGCCAGTTCAGCTGGTTAACAAGCTTGAGGAAATCCTCCACATACCATTCCAACCTCCGACCGGCCTGCCACAAAGCCCATAACTTGCCCTCAGCAGTCATCATATTGGTCCTGTATTCTGTAACGGTTAGTGGCTGTAGATAAGCGCATGACGCAGGAGATATCCCAAAATAAACAGTTTTAATGTAAACTTAAACTCAGGAGACAGGAGAATCACCAGGAGAATGTACAACCACAAACACATTAACTCAAGATAATACAGGACAAAAGAACTCAGGAGAACATAGGGCTTAAATAATTGGAAACCAACGAGATAATTAACCAGACACAGGTGGAACAGAATGAACTAATCAGGGAACACAGGAACATGACCAAATAAGGAAAAACAGGAAACTAAACAGGAACATATAGGTGACATATATACAGAAAATTGGTCTTTAGTTAGTGTTGATTTAAATGCCTCAGATTTTGGTAACATTTATTTCAATAGTCCACTTTAGACATTCTACTAACAGTAAGTAACTTTGCAACTACATGTCAAATAGCAATAATTAGAGTAATAGTAGACTGTCTAATAACTTCTAACACTTCATTTTGATGGGTCCACAACATACAACATACTGACTAGAAACTTTGAAAGTATATGTCAACTTATTCTACTAACCCTAAACCTACCCTAACAGTCTACTCTGGGAGTTAGTAGACATGTAGTTGCAAATGAATGAGAATTAGTTGACATGTAGTTGACATGTAGTTACAAAGTTACTTATAGTTAGTAGAATGTCTAAAGTGGACTATCAAAATAAAGTGTAACTCAGATTTTAAACACAGGTTTTTTATTTAGATGACAAAACTTCTTTTTAAATACACTGGACTGGCACAACATCTGTGAACTAGTAGTAAAATTATCGTATCAGCTGCTTGCTTTTCACTGACCCAGTGTTCACCAAATGCTACGAACTCGTCTTCACACTCTAATTAAGGCTTTTAAAAGATCATTTATTTTAGCACTATTCTACTGAGAGAGTTGGATACAAGCAAAATTACACTGAAAGGGAAGGCAGGTGATGACACTTCAAACGAGAAGCTGAGGGAGGAAAAAAACAAGAACAATCCTGCAATTGCCTTAATCCAGAGACACCTGCCATGAAAAGGGGCCCTTTGAAGTCATTAGCCGAGCCAGACAAGACATTGCATTTACATTTGAAACAAAGAGGCTGATTGGTTGTCAGTCTACTCATATGAAGAGCCACTGAACACGCTAACCAAAACAGAATGATAATGTCAACTTTATCACACCAAACAAACAATAAAATCCACACTAAGGGGGTAGTGCCATTTGCAAATTGACACCAAGCTCTGGCCATGAACAAAGAGCAATGTGACAGGCCGTGTGATGAAAGCAACATGGCAAAGTGAAATCTGAAGCTACTCACAGCTGCTTTAAAAAAGCGTGGTAGTGGATCTCAGCACTAAACAGTCACAGTGCAGCAGGGTCTGGTGCTTCAGAACTAAACTGGCCTAATTAGAGCTCACAGGACATCCGCATACTAATCCCCCACACTCCCCACCATCCTCTCGGCTTTCATCTGTCCATGTGGACGGCTCCGCCAATCCAATAATCATGTGTGGGCTATATTATGAACAGTAATGTAATGCACAGTAGTAACATGTAATGTGATCATATACAATTTGACAGGCATTAGAGGAAACTGAATTAATGCACTACTGTATGGCTATAAGTTTGTAATAAATAAATATTGAATCTTATTATTTTTTTTAACTTATGTATTCCTTTATTTATTTACTTAAAATGGTTTATGTAGCAATTTATAATATACAAACACCATATTGGTTATTAGACAATATTGTTTTAATTTATTATATAAATGTATTTTTATTCAGAATTTATTTAATTCATCATAATACACACATAATCTAAACATATCTCTAGCAGGTGCAGGAACAAAACAGAAAACATGAAATTAAACAAGTAAACAGGGCTTTGGGCCCTGTTGCCCAGCAGCATCTTTCCCTGGCACTACTGTCACTTTCTTTACTTAGCCTATGATTTTACTTAAATGTTATATGTTTGGTCCATGGGATTCTGTGTTTGGCAAATGTAAACATTGTCACATTCTTTACTTGCATAATTAAAAAAAAAATAATAATAATAAAAAAAAGAAATTAAACAAGTAAAATCTGCACACTGTTTAAATATTCCCTTTATTTTCTATATAAAACCACAAACAGCGATGTTGCTTTTTGGTTGAATGGCATATTGGATTTTTCTTGTTCAATGTATCGTAATCAGCAATTATTAGATATTTATCAGTCAACATTGAATATTAAAATGTTTCTGTGTATTCTGAAGGAATAATTAACCAAAAAATTAAAACGTGTTCACCCTCAGGACATCCAAGATTCAGATGAGTTCACAGATTTGGAGGAATTTAGCATTTCATCACTTGCTCTCCAATGGATCGTCTGCAGTGAATGGGTGCCGTCAGAATGAGAGTCCAAACAGCTGTTAAAAACATCACAATAATCCACAAGTAATCCACACAACTCTAATCCATCAATTAATGTATTGTGAAGCTGCGTGTTTGTAATAAGTTCATCGTTAATACATTTTTAACTTCAAACTGTTGTTTCCAGCTAATACGACTCCTCTATCCATAGTATTGCTTTCTGTTTGTACATTTTCAGCAAACTATTCCTTTAAAATACAGATAATTCTATCTATTTACATTTAAATAGATAATGTTTTAAGACCACTATTTCTATCTCTCTTCCTTGTAAGCATGCATGCAACAATATTTTAATGTAATTTTCTAACAAAACAGTACTGATTTATTATATCAGCTCTTTATCAATTAACAACTATAACATGATGTAAGGCTCCAGCCTGTAATGACTCTCCCAAACACTAGGTGGCCCCAGCTTTTGTAAGATTCATTGTATTTCTACTCATTTAGCACTTGATTTCCTCCACCTGTGGGTCATTATCTCGTTTGAGTTTCCCTATTTAAGCATGCTGCTTGCTTTCAGTTGTGTTCAGTCTTGAGCCTACTATGTATGTGTTACCCTCACCAAGAAAGCTAAGTCTGTTGGGTTTTTTTTTGTACTTTTCTCTGTGGAAGCACGGCTTCCTTTTTTGTTGTATTTTGAACTTGAACTCCAGTAAAGCACTCTCTATTCAGTCATCTATCTGCCCTTGGGTCCATCTGTTATTTGTCATCCACCATAGCTCAGTGGTAAAGAGGCTGTTCAGTCTACTAGAAGACCCGAGTTCAATTCCAGCCTCAGACACCCGTCACAGCAAGACTGAACCATGGAAGTGGACCCAGCAGTAGATGCCACACCTGCCTCCAATGATGATCGTATCCTAGCTATTCTGTCTGGCCAAGCTTCCACCATTCACAGATATGAGCAGATCCTAACTGAAATCCTACAACGCTTAAGTGAGCAGACTATGTCTCAAGCTTCTTCAGTTTTAACCACCCCACCCATTCTAGCTGAAAGGTCCGCACCTCCATTTCCTGGGCCTCTACCTGAGCCAAGACTGCCTGCACCAGAGAGGTATGATGGGAACCCTGAGAGATGTCGAGGTTTTATCACTCAGTGTACTCTGGCATTTGGATTACAACCTAACAGCTTTCCAACAGAGAACAGCAAGGTTGCATATATCATCACTCTGCTCACTGGAAAAGCGCTGGACTGGGCTACGGCTTTGTGGGAACAACATTCCCCATTGGCTGACAATTGTGACCTATTTGTTGCAGAGATGAGGAGGGTTTTTCATCACCCTACCAGTGGGGGAGAGGTTGACCACAGGCTACTCCAGATTTCTCAAGGGACAAGGAGTGTGGCAGAGTTTGCTATTGAGTTCCGCACCTTAGCCACAGAGAGCAGTTGGGACCAACGAGCCCTGAGAGCGATGTTTCACCGTGCCCTGTCTCCTGATCTCAAAGATGAACTGGCCTTTCGAGATCCGGCTCCTGACCTAGAGTCCCTTATTGACATTGCTATCAGGGTGGACAACCGCATTCGAGAGCGCAGATGGGAACGCCGTGGGGAGGTCCGGCTGCCTGAGCCCCAAGCTTCTAGCAGGGCCCTTGTTTCACCTCCACTTCCCATGAATTTCGAGGAACCCATGCAGTTGGGTAGGGCCAGACTGTCACAAGCCGAGAGGGAACGACGCATGAGGGAGAAATGCTGTTTGTACTGTGGAAAGCCAGATCACTTTAGATCCAACTGTCCAGAGTTGACGGGAAAAGACAACTCTCGTCCAAGAAGAGGGGGGCTGGGACGAGAGTAATCACCTTCCCCCAACCAGCAGCTTCTGGGGTTTCACTCAATGTATCACTGGATTGGGGTAACCAACATCACAAGCTTCAGGCCTTCCTAGATTCAGGGGCTGCTGGAAATTTTATGGACTTTACCTTGGCCAGACACCTGAGAATTCAGCCCATCACTCTTCGAGAACCCCTGACCATAACTGCATTGGATGGGAGACCCCTGGGCTCTGGTCAGGTAAGACAGTGCACCACACCCCTCCATCTCCAAATTGGTTGTCATAAGGAGAGGATACAGTTTTTCTTGATTCATTCACCAGAGTTCCCTTTAATTCTTGGTTTCCCATGGTTATCCCTTCATAATCCACATATAGATTGGACAGCCAGGGAAGTGATTGGTTGGGGTACTAATTGTGGTATTTTGGGTCTCTCTCTCTGTTATTTTTCCGAGTTGCTGGCGACATCTCCTGACTCACAACCAACCACTTCCAAGCTGCTGCCCATTCCTTTCAAGCCATCAGCCCAATCCACAAAGGTGCTAACTATCCCCAAGTTTAAACCTGTATCCTCCGGAGTCCCAGTGCTTCCTCCTGAGTTGTCTCGAGTCCCCTCAGAATACGCAGACCTCTGTGAAGTTTTCAGCAAGACCTGCGCAGCCTCTCTGCCGCCCCACAGACCATATGACTGTGCAATCGATCTGCTACCAGGTACCTGCCCCTCTCGAGGGAGACTTTATTCCCTCTCGGGCCCAGAAAGAGCTGCCATGGAGGAATATATCAAGGACTCTCTTAACAGTGGGTTCATCCGTGCATCTACGTCACCGGCAGGGGCTGGCTTCTTTGTGGGGAAGAAGGATGGCGGTCTTCGGCCGTGCATTGACTACCGAGGCCTTAATCGCATTACGGTAAAGAACCGCTACCCACTGCCACTAATGACAACGGCCTTTTAACTCCTTCAAGGGGCAACCATTTTCACTAAGTTAGACCTTCGGAATGCCTATCACCTTGTTAGGATACGAGAGGGAGATGAGTGGAAGACGGCTTTTAACACTCCTAAGGGACACTGAGTATCAGGTAATGCCCTTTGGGTTAGTCAATGCTCCAGCCGTTTTTCAGGCACTTATTAATGATGTGCTACGAGATATGCTAGACAAGTTTGTATTTGTATATCTTGATGATATTCTCATCTTCTCTCGCTGCTATCAAGAACATGTCCAACATGTCCGAATCGTTCTATCTCATCTGTTGAAGAATGGACTCTTTGTCAAGCTGGAGAAGAGCGAATTTCATGTCCCCACGGTCTCTTTTCTTGGATTCATTGTCTCTAGTGGCAACGTCCAGATGGATCCTGGCAAGATTCAGGCAGTTCTAAATTGGCCTCAACCATGCTCCGTCAAAGAGGTCCAACGCTTTGTGGGATTCGCCAACTTTTATAGGAGGTTCATTAGGAACTTTAGTGCTATAGCAGAACCCCTGACCGCTCTTACCAAGAAGGCATCAAGCCCATTTAAGTGGACTGAGAGGGCTGGTCATGCATTTGACCGACTCAAGCAGCTCTTCACGTCCGCACCCATTCTGACTCTCCCAGATCCCGAGTTGCCCTTTGTAGTCGAGGTGGATGCTTCGGGTGTTGGGGTAGGAGCAGTCTTATCACAGAGAGCAAGAGGTGACCACAAGCTTCATCCTTGCGCTTACTTCTCACGTCGACTTTCCCCAGCTGAGAGGAATTATGATATTGGTAACCGGGAGCTGTTGGCAGTGAAGTTGGCCCTTGAGGAGTGGAGACAATGGCTGGAGGGGGCCAAACACCCATTCCTTATCTGGACAGACCACAGGAACCTCACCTACATCCGTGAGGCCAAGAGATTGAGCTCACGTCAGGCTCGTTGGGCCCTCTTTAACCGCTTTGACTTTACTCTCTCATACCGGCCAGGTTCTAAGAACTCAAAGCCTGATGCCCTCTCAAGGCAGTTTGATCCACCAGAAGCGGAGGGCAAACCTGAATCAATCTTACCCAGCTCCAGAGTGGTGGCATCAATCCAGTGGGGAATCGAAACTGCAGTGAAGAGGGCCCAACAGCAACATCCCGACCCAGGTAACGGCCCTCCGGGTCGCCTTTTTGTGCCTAACTCCATGCGTTCTGATGTGTTACAGTGGGGCCATGCTTCTCTTTCTTCGGGCCATCCTGGGAGCACAAGAACCTTGAAACTCATCCAGAGAAGGTTTTGGTGGCCCAACATGAATCGAGACGTTCGGGGTTTTGTGGCTGCCTGCGCGGTGTGTGCCCAGAACAAGGAACCCAGAACCCACCCTCATGGCCTACTGCACTCACTACCCATCCCTACACGCCCCTGGTCCCACATATCTTTGGACTTTGTAACGGGTCTACCAAGATCTTAAGGTAACACTGTAATTCTGGTGGTGGTAGACCGGTTTTCAAAGGCTTGTCATCTTATACCATTACCCAAGATTCCCACAGCAGGTCAGACAGCGGACTTGATGATGCAACATGTCTTCAGAATTCATGGCTTTCCCCAAGATATGGTGTCCGACCGGGGATCACAATTCACCTCCCGGTTCTGGAAGTCGTTCGGACGACTAATTGGGGCATCCATTAGCCTGTCCTCTGGATTTCACCCTCAATCAAATGGACAGACAGAGCGAGTTAACCAGGAGATTGAGAAGACTCTCAGATGCCTGGTCTCTAACAATCAGACTGCTTGGAGCTCTCAGTTGGTCTGGGCTGAATTTGCACACAACACTCTACACCACTCTTCTTTAGGCATGTCCCCCTTTGAATGCCAGTTTGGTTCCCCCCCCTCTCTGTTCCCTGAACAGGATCCCGAGGTCCGTGTACCAGCTGCTGCTCAACTTGTTCAGAGGTGTCGACGGGCGTGGCGGAGAGCACGACTAGCCCTACTAAGGGCCACTCAACAACAGCAGAGGCATGCAAACCAGCACCGTAGAATTAGGCCGTCACTTAGACCAGGTCAGAGAGTGTGGCTGTCTACTAGGGACCTCCCCCTGCACGTTGAGTCACGGAAACTAGCACCCCGCTTCATCGGCCCTTTCAAAGTCCTCAAAAGGATCAACCCAGTATCCTACCGACTTCTTCTACCCAGGTCCATGCGCATCCATCCCACCTTTCACATCTCCCGTTTGAAACTCGTTGTCTATTCTCCTTTGTCCCCAGCCAGGAAACCCCCTCCAGTTCCTCGCATCATTGGTGGTCAGCCAGCCTACACCGTGCGCCGACTGCTGGACTCTCGCCAGGTCCGTGGCAGAACCCAGTATCTTGTGGATTGGGAGGGGTACGGCCCAGAGGAGCGGTCTTGGGTACCAGCTCGAGATATTCTAGACCCAGATCTCATCAGGGAGTTCCACCACCGCGGACAACAACACAGTTAGGGGAACGTCAGGAGCCGTTCCTGGGGGAGGGGCTCCTGTAAGGCTCCAGCCTGTAATGACTCTCCCAAACACTAGGTGGCCCCAGCTTTTGTAAGATTCATTGTATTTCTACTCATTTAGCACTTGATTTCGTCCACCTGTGGGTCATTATCTCGTTTGAGTTTCCCTATTTAAGCATGCTGCTTGCTTTCAGTTGTGTTCAGTCTTGAGCCTACTATGTAATGTGTTACCCTCACCAAGAAAGCTAAGTCTGTTGTTTTTTTTTGTACTTTTCTCTGTGGAAGCACGGCTTCCTTTTTTGTTGTATTTTGAACTTGAACTCCAGTAAAGCATATACAACGGCACTCTCTATTGAGTCATCTATCTGCCCTTGGGTCCATCTGTTATTTGTCATCCACCATAGCTCAGTGGTAAAGAGGCTGTTCAGTCTACTAGAAGACCCGAGTTCAATTCCAGCCTCAGACACCCGTCACACATGAAAATACTTATTGGGCCCTATCATACACCCAGCGCAATGCGGAGGAAGTGTTTTGCTATTGTACGTAGCATGATGTGCAGTATACCACATTATAATGATGACTTGCTTACATCAGCAAAACAACAAAAAAGAAGAAAACATTAATGAGATCACTACATTCATAACAATATTTGTTATTCCAGAATATTCAAATATTCATCTCTCCATATAAACAGAATGAGGAGAAACATAGCTGCCATATCCTGCAAGCTGAATTCTGTTTAAATTCAGCGCATCTGTAAATCTCTCTGTCTGTCCCGTTGTATATGCTTGTAATGTTTTATGCATAGCCTCAGCAAAATGTTCTTCGTACCTCTTGCAAAAGTTTACTGTTCCAAACCCCCACAGCTTCACCAAAGCTGAAAATTAAAGTGTACCAGGGTTATGAAGTTATATTTTAGTAGATGTGATTCTTTTTTTTTATCATCCTCATTCTAATTTTAGATTTTGCTGTCAGGGTTCTGTCAGTCAATGAAAAGAAAAGAAAGTAGTTCTGCTTTAAAGTCTTTGTTCTCTCTGATGGGTGTACTTCAGTTTACCCCTCTAAGCCAAGAATAAAATCTAAGTAATGGCTTTCTAGATTATGCCTTATTATGTATAAAGCTGCTACATTAAACTATAATGTTATGTCACTATAATAAAAAAATATCTCTAAGTACACGCTAAGTATGAAGAAAAATTATACTGTCTGCAATTTCTGGCAGAAAAAAATGCAAAAGACGATGATGCTGATGGCCTGTCTCTTAAAATAATGCAGTTTGTGGAAATATCACAAAAAACATGAACACTGAACCATAAAATGCAGATATAATTGGGATAGTTTGTCCTTTAACAGATTTAATCTAACACATTTACAGAATATTTGCAGAGTATTTGTAATTGCGGTCACTATAGTGAGGCAAATCAGTTTTAAATCTTATGGCATCTTCACCTGCTCACTGATTTTAAGCCTTTTACATTTGTTTAAGATGCTTTTTTAGATAATGAATGAAAACACAGATTTTTATAGTTTGAGAGATTTAAATAGCATCTTAGTATCATTGTATAGTAATCTATATCAGGATTAAATTCTAATATTATATATAATTTGATACTTAGATAAAATACTGCATCCATAAGTTTAGGGTCAGTAATATAGGAAAAAATGAATAGTTCTATTCAGCAAGAATGCATTATATTGACCAACAGTGACAGTAGAGACTTCAACGTAGAGTTGTTACAAAATATATACATTTCAAATAAATGTTGTTCTTTTAAACTTTGAAAGAATCCTGAAGAAAACAAAAATAACGACTTTATTCGACAATTTCTTCTCTACCGTGTCAGTCACGAGGGTGCCGAAACGCATTTATGTGTACATTTAAAATGATTTTATTTGTGGTGAACCTATTGAAACCTTTGTGACAGAAGGATCTCATCTCAACAGAAATCAACAATTACACAGCAGATATCACATTATCCAACTACTGCACAGTTGTCTTTTTCTAATGGTCTTCTGGAAACATAAAACACAAGACTATATGACAGTACTGTCTACTTAAAACAGGAAGCAAGTTGGCTTTAGTGTGTGCCAACAGTGGCCAACTCCATATAAATTACTGATCTGTGTGCAAACTTGATGTTGATATAAGCATATAACGACATCCACAATCTCTTCAACAAAAGCAAGATTAGCATAACTGTAATCCTAATGTTGTGCTCCTAAAAACATGTTTAGATCACCACAAAACCAATAAAACCACTTTCTGAAAAAGAAGAGCATGCATTTGTTTTCAATGAAAGTGATGGTGATTAATGCAGTCTTGAGGTGAAGTTTCATTTTTGTACTGCTTTTGATTTATGGTGCAACATCACCACATTTTTACAATTAGTCTTCACAAGGTCAGATACCATCTTTCTCTCTGAGCTGTGGATTCAAATGGAGATATAGAGGCCAATTTGGCTCTGTAGCCTATACTTTGGCCATAAAGTGACAGTATGAAAAACTAGCTGTCAAGATATGACGGATATTATTTAGCAATCACCTGAGTGAACAGAATAAATGTGTTTAACTTTAGTAAAGCAAGTGAGGCAAAGCAAACGCACACGTATAGAGGTGCAAGTTGAAGGAAAAAATTGAATCAATTAGGAGGAGAACAACTGCACACTCACTTAAGCATAGGCTGTTTATTAACCAACGTTTCGGCTGGTAGACTTTATCAAGGTTGAAAAAGGCTACCAGCCGAAACGTTGGTTAATAAACAGCCTATGCTTAAGTGAGTGTGCAGTTGTTCTCCTCTAATTGATTTAACTTTAGTAAAATCACGTGTGCCAACAAAAACTGTCAGCCACTGTCAATAGCAGACACATGGGAAATAAGCACAAAAACCTCAGCTTACCTAAATCATACCAGACCTGCACGTGAATTGAGTATCAAACTGCACAGCCAAACACGATGAATAACAAACGCAACTTCATCAACAGTTGTACCCACTAGGCTGAATCAGCTCCGGTTGATTAGAGGGCAGAAACATATTCTTGCTTTTCCTTCATCAGCGGCCTGACTACGGACTCCTCTCTCTTAAATCACGCCGTTCTGGCACCATCTAGTGGACAGGAACATGTATTACACTACTTTATTCTAATTCAGTTCTCAGTGTACTAGAGTTCTCCTGCAATCTTCAGTCACGACAAAACAACGGTATTTTATTGGACATTTGTGACACAAAAAAGCAAAAATTATGAAATTTTTTTTTTTTTCTATTTGTCGGATTTCAGTATGATGTGTCAAAACTCCTAGGAATAATTGATCCCTGTTGAAAAAACCAGCATTATGCTGGTTAGGTAGGTTTTGAAGCTTGGATGCTGGTTTGAGCTGGTCATGTGCTGGTCCTGAGCAGGAGAGACTAGTTAAGGACCAGCTTAAACCAGCAAAGGACCAGCATAAATCAGCATCCATGCCTCAAAACCTTCCTAACCAGCATATGTTGTTTTTTTTCCAACAGGGATGTTAACAACAACATTATGTAATTGATGCAATATGCTGTTAACTGTAATATTAGTAGTACTTCAATATTTCGTGAATTAACAGCAAATCACACCGTATGTAAATAACGATGACGGAAAGTCCGACTGATTTCAGCGCAACAGATCCTTTTAAATGACCGATTAAAAATGATTCAGTGATTCCCTTACGCCATAACGTCATCAGGTGGGCCCTGACGGCTTTCTGCTCTAAATTGTTTGCAGGTACATACGGCTATTACATTTTTACGATTACTTTAATAATGATGCTGATGAGGGGTGTATAAGTATGTAACATTTATCTATTAGACAAATCCCCGCTTCACTAAAAATGCTCCAACAATCTGCTCACTCGATGGAGTAGTTTCTCGGTTCGCGAGTCGTTTACTCAACTGATTCGAAGCGAATCGTTCAGACCGGTTTGTGAGTAGGTTTAACAGATTCAGTGAAAAGATTCGACTCAAAAGAACGATTCATTTAAGAATCGGACATTGCTCGTTTAGGCCTGAGGCGATGTGTGAGCTATATAGTATTTATAGAGTTACGCTTGCCCGTTATAGCGTCTAAACGTTAATTTTTCCTAACTTTTCTCTGTTATTATTCACGTGTTTGTTTCCAGAATTCGTTTATGATTTATGTCTTGAATAATAGTGAGAACTGGTATATGAACATAGCTCAAAAATAAGTAGCTAACACACAGTCAACCTTTGCTGAAGAAGGATAATTGCAGCATCAAATCGTTTCTGTACAGACTGAAGTGACAAACAGCTCAGCATAAGCATGTTTAAAGGCAAAACGGCTTGGTTCTCCGACAGTGTTGGAAAAGGGGTAACCAACTTCTGGGGTGAGATGATGAGTATTTGGCTATATATGCTACTGATACAACTCACGTAAAGTGATAAAGACACTGTTAATGAATATTTGGGAATATCATTTTATATCTGTTTATAGCTGATATAGTTTATATTTATAGTTTCAGAAGGGGGAGCTCTTTCTTCCTGGAAAAAGGCAGACTACCTCTTCAGTGCTGATGCCTCTTCTGAAGACACTAAAAGGTGTTTAGTTTACAGTACAGCTCTTGTTTGAGGGTGATTTGGTCATACTACTGAATACTAAAGAAACCAGCCTATAGATACTTAATCTAAATCTTCTGTACACAAAACCATTGAAATGCCTGAAAACTTTTGCCACAAAGTTCACCTAATTTCTTTTTTATGTTTTAGGATATATGAAAGTGAGGATTATGTAAAAAACAGGGCAACGGTTTTCCACAGCAACTTCCTGTCAGCATGTAAACCCCGCCAGAGTGTAACATCTGTGCCTATTGGCCACTATGTTCTGCCCCCCGACTCTGTCCAGAATGGTAAACCATAAACATGTCATTATTTTTAGTGACATGTTCCAATGTAAAGAATCAGTAGTTTTTACATTGAATAACAGTGAATGCCTAATTACTGTGCCAATTCTTCTCTTTAGAAATGAGAGCGCTAATCGGAAGGTTCATTTGGGAAACCGATGAACAGGTACTAAAACACGTCTTCTTTTAATCCGGTGTCCGGTTTGTCATTTGTTAGCTTCTCAATCTATTAAAGGTGATGTGTGAAGATCAGATATATACTGAAGTGTCTGAAGACAGTCTGTCTGATGAGACTGAACATCAACCAGTGAGAGAGAAGAACAGGTATTCATCAACTCATTTTTTTTTATTATGTCTTAATTCTTTATAATTATTGGCAGAATGCATACATTTATTGTAGCGAATTTTCTACTATATTGTGTTTACTATACAAATGAGGTCTACATATTATTTTCATTACCACAGCACTTTATCTTCATAAAAGCATGGTTTAACCTCATGTTATCTTCATGTTCATGTTATCTATTAGCCAGGACGATTACGAGACTGTTGCATCGCCGAACAAAGTGTGTTCTTGTAGTGAGATGTGGAAATATCCTGTAAACAACATGATCTCAGGTATTTAATTAAGAAACAAAACTGTCACCATAGTACTTTTACCCATAATTCACATGTTCTCACATTTAGAGTCTGTGTATTGTTCTGTCTCTTTTGCAGGATATGTTCATATTGACCAAATGAAGAAGTATTCAGGGGAACTTTATGATTTTCATCCCTCCCTCCATGGCCATAACGTTTCGAGATCTAATGACGTGACACCTCGTCATTGTCACAAAGAAATGTAATATAATATGCTTCACGTAAGAAGTGGATTGTCTTTGTTTATACGTTTCTTTGACAAACATATTTAATGCAAATGGATGCTTATTTTCAGTTCCTACTCATCTCATATGAATCTTCCTCAGCGTATCAGACTTTTCCCAGCAATATAAAATCCAATCCCTGTATGTGAACAAAGGTGACATGTCAGGTTACAGAGAATAACAGTAGTAATATCATTAAAGTGACCCACTTCAAAACAAAACTGTGTCCCTGTTTATTTTCTGTTGATGGTTAATTACCTTCCAATGAGGTGGTCTGTCAATTAAAGGATTTTCTCTCAGGTCAAGTTTTATAAATCTGCTGAAACCAGGGATTAAGTAATCTTACAGTGATCTGATGCTGTTAAATTTAACAGACAGGATCTGCAGATTTGCCATATCTGGAAATATGATATGATATAACAAAATTAACAGAACACAAAACATTCCACATGAGCACCAATGGGAACAAACAGGGATTTATACCTAATAACCATCAGAATAATAATGACAGTGAAAGAGTAACTATTAGTCCTATAAACATTAACCATATGTCTAATGAGAGCAAAGTGAGAGATTAAATATACAGTGGCTTCTTGTTCCTCTGAAACTCTTTTCACATACATTCATGCCATAAATAGTAATTTAATTAAACGGGAAGTTTCTAACCTGTCAGTGCTGTAGGGATATGTGTAAAACAGTTCTTGTCCAGGTTCATAAAGACCAGTGACTCTAAGAGATTAACATCTTCTGAGATGTCCTGAAGTTTATTATCAGCCAAGTTTACCCATTGCAAATTGCCGAGGCTCCCAAATTGTGATGGCAGGTGTGTAATTTTGTTATTATGGAGCCCAAGTTTCTCTAACCTTCTAAGTTCACCAATAGATGATGGTATAGAGACAAGACCGCATCCTACAGCCCAGAGCTCTCTCAGTTGTCTCAGGTCACCTACTGCTTCTGGGAGAACAGATAATGGGTTGTGGTTTACACCCAGGTAAGTCAGGTGTTTCAGTGATCCAGTGTTGCAAGGAAGCATGGTAAGCTGGTTTCTATCCAGTATCAGTTCTTCAAGCTTTTCCAGATGCAGAATCTTACAGGGAATGCAAACACTGTTTTAGACATGATTTCTGCTTACAGTAAACAATAATGTTAGACATTATTATATATGATATGTGCAAAAACATCATTCAATTAGTGTTTTTGAGTATCTATTTTGTAAAACACAGTACGTTTGAGGATATGGCTTGCCTCGTCTGGTGGTAAAATGAGCTGATTGTTGTTCAGAAAGAGTTTTTTTCAATGTAACAAGTCTTGAAACGCCAGGTGGCAAAACAACTAGACCCCGATGACTCATGTTCAGACTTTCCTGTTGTTTGTTAAGACATTCCTGTACCATATCATCCCCGTTCATGTTATTTCATTGAACAAAAACACTATATATCAGAAATAAAGGAGGTATTGAACAGAGAAGCTAGACGCGTCATCATCACCATGGTTACACACAACTTCCGGGATGGTGATATGCGTCGGTCTTTAAATTAACGCAAGAAAATTCGTTGGACAACGCAAAGGTTAGAAGCGAAGATATTTTACAGCTATTTTTTATTTGTTTATTCTTTAAGGAGAATGTTAAACTGCAGAAAGTAGTTTTCTAGCCAGCCCCTATTGCAGTTCTCTGTTTGTTTTTGTACAGACTGCACGCACAGAGCGCAGTATTGATGTTCGTGAATAACCCACCGGAGAACAGGAAGAAGTGGGATGACTGTGAGGGACATGATGTCTTCTGGAGTTTGGGCTGTAAGTGAATAAAATGGATAAAGACCACCTCACCGTGGACCTGCAATCTAAAGGAGATCTCAGATTGGTATGACATTTTATGCATTTTGGGTGAAGATTTTGCAACCCTTGAACTCTGATTGCACTTGCGATTTTTTTTGCATTTTACAGGAACAGCGTCCCATTACAGAACCAGGATCAAATGGGATAGATTTGTTTCTAAGTAATATTTCCAAATGCATGAAAATAATGATTAATAGTTTAATATTCATATTTATTAATTATTTTTTGAAGCGGTGTTAATTCAGATGCATTCTGTGGGTATTTGTGTATCAGATGTGCACATGTGGCAGAACGGTTCATGGTTTTGGGACATGAAGCCTCTGGTCGTGTGGTGAAAGTGGGCTCTGCTGTGATGCACCTCGGAGCAGGTTAGTTCTCTCTGGATTGGGCTTAGTTTTTAATATTATTATTTTAATATTATGTCAGTTAAGTGAGTTTTCCTTTCATTTTTTTTTTTTTTTTGTATTCAACAGGGGGCAGAGTTGCCATTGAGCCTGGAGTTCCTCGTGAAGTAGATGAGTTCTTTAAATCTGGACACTCCCAGCATATTCTTCTGTGCAGCTCCTCCAGATGATGGAAACCTATGCAGATACTACAAACACAATGCAAACTTCTGCTACAAGTTAGATCATTATTGCTGAATGATTTATATAATGAGAGACTTTTATTTTTTGCATGATAATCATGTATATGGCTGTGAGTGTGTGCAGGCTTCACGATAATGTGACCTATGAGGAGATATGTATGCAACTGTTACACATTAACTAGCCAATCAGTGTAATGAACTCTTGACTTCTTGGCCGCTGCCACTTTTCTATAGCGTGTCAGGACTGCAAAAGAGTTGTTGCTTATTCACATCTAACATGACTTTTGGGATGTGTGACTGGTTATAGCAGAAATAGACTATATATGTGTTTGTTTTTATCAACATAGGACCAGTTGGGCTGGTGTCTTTGTTGGCAGCCAAAGCCATGGGTGCTTCACAAGTAATAATAAGCGGTAAGTCATGCATCCAGTGTTATGTGAAAGGGAATTATATGTGTATAAATTGGAATTGTAATGCATTTATTTATTTTAGATCTATCCTCTGATCGGCTTGCCAAGGCTAAAGAGATGGGGGCAGACTTCCTGCTTCCTGTGAAGAAAGAAGACAAACCAAAGGAGATGGCC
This sequence comes from Spinibarbus caldwelli, assembly GCA_039654775.1. Lineage (NCBI taxonomy): Eukaryota > Metazoa > Chordata > Actinopteri > Cypriniformes > Cyprinidae > Spinibarbus > Spinibarbus caldwelli. The sequence goes on along the minus strand of CM077220.1, from coordinate 17,399,097 downwards.
AAAAAAGTGGAGGGAATGCTGGGTTGCATGCCTGAAATCAGCATCGAATGCACCGGAGTGCAGAGCAGCATTCAAACAGCCATCTATATTAGTTTAATTACATTTAATTTTATTCATTATACTGGAAAACGTAATTAAACCTTTATATGTAATACAGATTATACTTTATTCTGTTTTTACCTTTTAAACTTTTAAAGATGTATTGGAATCTGATACTCGGACCTTGTTTTTGTGCTGCTGATGGTGGTTTTGTCTAGGCTACTCGTTCTGGAGGAGCGGTGGTGCCGGTTGGGTTTGGTGCTGAGATGACCACCGTACCTCTTTTCAATGCAGCTCTCAGAGAAGTTGACATCAGAGGTGTGTTCCGCTACCGTAACACGTAAGTCTGGGAATTCACATACTACTGATTTGAGTAGATCAAAAGATGAAAAAAAAAAAAAGATTATATGTACACATAATACTTTTTACACTTTTGCCCATGATCCCTCATAGTTACTCCAGCTGGCCGGTGGCCATTTCTATGTTGGCATCTAAGAAGGTGAACGTCAAGCCCCTGGTCACTCACCGTTTCCCGCTGGAGCAGGTTGTGCAGACCTTTGAGATGTCACGCCAAGGGCTTGGGGTTAAGGTCATAGCAAAATGTGACAAGAATGACCAGAACCCATGAGATGTGTCTCAGAAATACAGCAATTCTGTTTACAACGGAAGAAATTTAGCATCTTAGAATTTTACGTGATTAAAATATAGTCCAAATCAAACCTTTTGTCATTATAGAATCATTAGCAGTATTAAAATGAAACACTCTTTTGAGTTTTTAATATTATACTCTAATAATAGCTGGTCATGTTTAGAGTTGACTAATGTTAATCTTGTTTATAAACAGCTAATCTTTACAAATGATATCTCATACTTGAAGTAACCTTTAAGCACAGTATATAACTCTTTGATTGTTTTAAGTATGCTTATGTGTTTTTGTTCCCTTATTTGATTCTTCAATGTTTATGAAAAAGGTTGTAGTGTATTTTAATAACCTCTAGGGGGAGCAGTGATCTTCAAAATTGGAGGAATGATTGTTGATCTCACACACACACACACTATAATTAATAGCCTCTATCTTGCTATATATTTTTTCTTATTCTTTCCATGACTATGTCAATGTCTGAGAAATGTGAGCTGGCAGAACTGATTTCCAACTATGAGACTCAAATCTGTGCTCATTAGGTCCATAATATGCGGCGAGGGAGCTATTTTAAAGTTTTGGAAGCTGGCCACTGTTAGAAGCAGTTGGCATGGATTTTGACTCAAGCTTCCAGGTTGTATGACCCACTCAGGCTTCAAGCTATTCTTTAGTTCCCAAATAAACCAACCAGAATCACCAGGGAATCAAAGGTAAAACAACATGAAGGGCTTATATTACACTTTATTGTTATTTTGCCATAGTGTCATTTTAAGATGCATGCAGACAGGTATTCATGTTCATGTATTATTAGCTGTTTCATGTCTCTTTTTTTATTAGAATTTTCAAAAGCTTTCTTACGCAGCGGTAAGGCTTTTGGTCACAGTGTCTTATTTTCCCAAGGCCAAAGCCTCACAAAGATACAATGGGACTAACAGTGATTCCTACATGGACACAGTACTAAACAAGGTAAACGTTTATGTACAGACATTCTAATACTGCTTAAGGAAGTGGACGCACTATTAACAACACTATTACATTCACCACTGACTCGAATGAGTTGCAGCTGGGCATACACAAAAAAACACGTAAAAAATAAACTTTTGTGTTTGAAACAAACTTCATTTACAGCATGGCAAGAGAATGTTTTGATTATTACAGCATGGGAGAAGGCCAGAAATTGTTTACATATGGCATTTTACAAAAGATTTGCTTGCTTGTATGTAAAAAAAACTACTCTCAAAATTTGCTCAGTCTTTAATGCCCACTAGATGACATTTATCCATTAATGAAGGCTGGCGATGTGAAACGATTTTCCTTTGTTGATAAAGTCCCTGCTGATACTAGTCAGTCTTGCAAAGTTCACTGTACGATGAGTCTGGAGTATGTATTATGTATGTAGTTATTGAGCATATTTAAAAAGTGTCATGCCACATAATTATTTGCCACATTTGCTGAAGTAAGTTCAAGGGACGTGTACTGATTCAATGTGCATTTGATTTGAACAGATGTAAAATTCACTGACAACTGGATCAAGTATAATATCCAATATATTACGTTTATAAAAAAATAAATGTCATAACAGAAACAAACATTCTGGAATGGTCACTTGATGTTTTGGGCTTCTCCTGTCTGGACTTCTCACTCTGGCTTTTCCATTCCTTTCTGATATTGATATAACGATTACATATTTACAAAACAAACTTGCATCTCTCCAACAATGTCCACATGTATGTAAATGTTAATAAATTAAAGAAAGAGTAGCATCAAAATCAGATGTATAAAGCCCCCCTTTCATTACGTAGAAAGGACTTGAGATGCATCGACTCCATATTCATCTGACTATGCACACACCCAAGAGCAGACGTGACAAATCGAAAAGAATCCACACTGTGCAGTAATGGCACACCATATCTCTTAAGTAATGTTAGCAGACAGCAAGAGTGATGGGAGTTATTTTTGGTGAAGATAAAAGGAGAAAGGTGACTGCTGCATTCAGACATTTCCCAGTGCCCAGAGTTGTGTATCTCAGCTGAAGTCCACCTCAGATCATATATACATAGGAGTCTCCTGACCAGTTAAGAGTCTAAACATGGCAGCTGGCATAGTTTTCATGTGGATCTGTTACAGAACAAAGAAAGATCAGTTTTTACTAAAAAGCATTAATAGTATTAATATACTATGTATTATTCCACTAAACATCTCGGTTACGTATGTAACCCTCGTTCATTGACAGAGACATCACGTCGATATCGATGTTATTCTACTAACATTATTTATTATATCTTTTAATATAAACTACTGTTTGAAATAGTGGGGTCAGTAGGATCTTTTAATACTTTTATTTAGCAAGGATGCAATAAATTGATCAAAAGTGACAGTAAAGACTTTTAGATTTGTTTTTGTTTTGTTTTTTAAACACAAAATCAGCACATTAAAATGATTTCTGAAGGATCATGTTACATTTAAGACTGGAGTAATGGCTACTAAAAATCCAGCTTTGCCATTACAGGAATAAATTACATTTTAAAATTATATATATATATATATATATATATATATATATATATATATATATATAATACATATATTAAAATAGAAAACATATATAAATTCTAATAATTTAGAATATTACTATTTGTTCTGTATTTTTATCTTATTTATTTATTTTTTTCAAATAATGCACCCATATAAAACATAAAAAAAGGTTAAACTTTTGAATAGTAGAGTATACTGTAATATATAGGGCCTACCTCGCCGACAGAATTGGAGAGAGCCTGGACGATTTTCTCATGTGCCGTGGCCACAACACTTTGGCCGTTTATCTCAATAATACGATGACCAACCCGCACGCCTCCTCTCTCTGCAATCCCTCCTCGCATTAGACTACAGATCTGAGGAGCACAAAACAAAAATTGGACTTAATAGTAACAATTAGATTTCAATATTTTATCTCAGACTTCCTGTTTCTCCATACTCACAATGCCATTCTGCACACTAAAACCCAGCTGGTATTTGAGGTCCGGTCTCTTAATGAGAACTGTGGTTACAGGAGGGCAGCTCACGATGTTTAGCTTCACCTGCACCTGATTTTTCAGGCCCTGATGGAGATATACAAAACATACATGTGATTATATTACTCAATGCGATCACACCTGCACTGTATTATTACACTGGGATCATAACAATAGGAAATCAAGACTGTATTGCTTTTGCAAGCACTTTATTGATTGCCCTGTGGTGGCTTAGCAGCCCTAAACCACAGACCCTTAATAACCAGCTACTCAGAATAACACAGATGGATTCATGGCCGAGCCAAGATTCAGCCCACTGCGCACTGTGACAGCCCAACCCCTCTGCACACCTTGATGATTCCCTGACAGGTGGCGAGAGGAAGCCCCACCAGGCTGGTGTTGTTGATTGACATGATCTGGTCACCGATGCTGAGCTTCCCAGAACGGGCGGCAGGGCCTCCATTCATCATGTTGGCCAGGATGACGGTGGGCAGAATGGAGCCCCAGCCAGACTCCACAATAACTATGCCCAGAATCTCCCCCTTCTGCTTCTCCAGCTGCAACTGGGAAGAGAGAGATATAGAGAGTAAGACAGAGGCATAGGCAAGGGATTGGGGTTGATTGCCAATAAAAGGCCATAAAAGAACAAAGCAATTAAAGGAACAATTTTACTCAGTTGATAACATGAGACTGACAGCAGGGAGGTTCAAAATAGCACAACCTCCACCTTTACTGTACAGTATGTGTTATAGAAAACAGCCTTGGAAATTCAAAATTCAGATATTTGGTGCACTGGTCCCATGGTCATTGCCAGACAGCAAAGTATGGTTTTCCGTAAGATTTGAATAAAATAAGGCAGTGACATTGGCTAATGTTCAAATAATCTACATTTTCTAATTTTTAGGTCTCTTATGCTCGCAAAGACTGCATTTGTTTAATCAAAAATATGGCGAAAACAAATTTTGTAAAACATTATTATAACAGTTTTCTTTTTTCATATATTTAAAGATGTAATGTATTCCTGTGATCATGGCAAATTTTCAACAGTCATTACTCCAGTCTTCAGTGTCACATGATCCTTCAGAAATCATTGTAATATGGTGATTCGGTGCTCAAGAAACATTTATTATTATTGAAAACTCTTGTGCTGCTTAATATTTTTGTGGAAATGGTGATATATTTTTTAAGGATTCTTTGATGAATAGAAGAAAAGCATTTCTTTGAAATTAAAATCTTTTGTAATATTCTGTCTTTATTGTCACTTTTGATCAATATAATGCATCCTTGCTGAACAACAGTATTAATTTCTTGAAGGATTCAGCGTATATTACTATCACTACTATCTGGTTTAATGAATCTGTGTGCACATCATTTTCATCATCCTGCTCAGATGTTGTGCTTAACTGGGAATCCACGAGCACTATTTGCATTAGAGAAGCATTTGGTGATTTATTGGACATTGGGATTTAAATCACTGTAATTGTGTCCCATCTGGAAGACCGGATTTTTAATATGACAATTGGGTGAGCTTTCAGTGGGTGGGACTTTGCAACAAACTGACAATAACTGAAACTGTGATTTACGTGACTGACAGCATTTGAGCTCAGAGAGAAATTATAAATCTTTTTTGAGCATTTAATTTACCATTTTGCATACTGGAGCATTTCGTTTAATTTCAACATCAAAGATAAACACATAAATGATCTGAATACATATTTTTCTATTAAGTGACATCTGTGCTTTCACACTTCTGAAAAGCACCAGTCTCCACTGACTATAAACACACAACACTATGTTAAATCCTTTATATAAGCCTTTATATAAGCAAAACATTTAAAGGGATAGTTGAAAAATCTGTCATTATTTACTCACCTTCATGTTGTTTCCAACTTTTGTTTTTTTCTTCTGTTTAACATAAAGATATTTTGAAGAATGTAAGTAATCAAACATTTACTGTTCCCTATATTTTATAGTACGGGGGAAAGTCAAAAGGGGACCAGAAACTGTTTGGTTACCAACATTCTTCAAAATATCTTCTTTTGGGTTCAGCAGAAGAAAGTAATTCATACAGGTTTGGATATCGAATAAATGGTGAGAATTTTTATTTTTGGGCCCCTAAGTTCAACAGTTGCTTTAAAAACTAGCTCAAATATTACCAGTGGGCTTTGTGGTATGTGATTTTTTTTTTTTCAATAAACGAAAGTGCTACTGTCCGTCATCACTGTCCACTGCTTTCTAGTAATCCCACTTGTATTTGAGCAGAAAAGCACCAGTGTGCTGGGTCAGAGAGAACACTTAATAGAGAAGAAAGAGTCTGGCTGCTGACCTCTTTGCAGTTGTCAGAGTTTGAGAAGTGGATGAGGTCATCATTGTACATCTCCTGTGTGTTGATGATGTCGCTGTACTCTTTCTGGCTCAGGTCCTCTGGGTTGATTCCATTGGCTCTGAGGAATTCCTGGTAGGCCACGCTGAATGCCTGACCAATGGACTGTGCTATGAGCTGGGCCTGCATATGTTGGAGAAGAAAACCAGGTGAAACAACTGCAAAAATCAATTCATGTATACATTTGCCGTTAATTATAAACTGGTTACATGCTAGAGATAAACTGAACTAAATTATTACACATATCTTTAATTATGAGCCTTTTAAAGACAAAAGCAAGTTGTCACATTTATCTTTATGCAATATAGATTGTTTTAAAACAGCTTCAAAGAAAGTAATACAGAAAATAGCAGTGTCAATGCTGCAAAATTCATCAGTTATGAAACTTGTTCAATTTCATCCATAAAGCAGCTCTAAAGTAGAAAATAGTGTCATTAGCTCAAGTCAGTTCAGTGTTGATTCAGTTTAGTATAATAACAGTGTTAATGTTGCAAAGTTCATCTGCTATGAAACTAATTCAATAAAGCAGCTCTAAAGAATCCAAAATTGTCATTATTCAGCCCAGTTTAGTTCAATGTTGATTTAATTTTGTTCAATAACAGTGTCAATGTTGCAAAATTCATCAGTTATGAAACAAACTCAATACAACTATTAAGCAGCTTTAAAGAAGACAGCAGTTCAATATTGACTCAGTTCAATAACAGTTTTGATGTTACAAAGTTAATCAATTATGAAAAAAATTAAATTCCGCTGTAAAGCAGCTCTAAAGAAGACAATAGTGTTATCATCCAGCTCAATTTAATCCAAGTTTTGTTCTCAAACAATAGTGTCAATGCAGTCAAATCAATAATATTTTAAGCCCCAACTGAGCAAGGTGACAATGGCAAGGAACCAAAACTCCAACAGGTGAAAAAAACCTAGGGAGAAACCAGGCTCAGTCAGAGGGCCAGCTCTCCTCTGGCCTAGAAGCACATTAGTTGTTCTGCATAAAAGCTTCTGTGCTTTTGGCAATACCTGAAAAACATTTATATACCGCAAATCAATGCAGCAGATGAACACTGTGTTATTTTTTCACTTCATTGATTTGATCTTTTTTGAAACTGCTCACTCATAATGTATTATTGTCCATTGATTTCTCACTCTAGAACAGATTTACGTTTTGGAATGGTTTCCATAACCACCAGCTGTCGTCTTTGAAGACACTGTGACGCTGGTGCTACAGTAGTGCTCACTGGCTCACTGGTGCTACAGTAGTGAATACACTGGCCTATTGCAACCTTATTCAAATCTTAGTGAATAATCTTCCATGGAAGCAGAAAAGTTGCTGGATTAAGACTATTATATCAGACTGTCGGCACTAGAATGCTAAAGAGGTGCAGTGGAAAAAGAGGTTCACTCCCTTCGCTAATGATTGTGGCTGTTTTCTGATTTAACAGTACCCCTCAGGCGACGTGCGCAGGTAGGGGGTCATACCATTAATAATCTAACATCCCAACATGTGTGCTGGCTTTGATTTTCACAGGAAACACGGCTGCTTCAGGAATATTCAGGGAGTTGAGCATCTAAATCAGTCACAAAGAAAAAACACACCAGCAGTGATCAGACTGCCGGAGAACCGACTGATTTATATGGGCCCCAAAGGAGAAACAAAGCAAAGTTATCCAAATTTAGGATGATAACAACTTAGATAACATGATATATTGTGTGACACTGCTAAGTAGCTAACTGAGATGTGATATGAAAAATAGGTTTAGGAAAAATAAAGACATGCAAGGCTCTATAAATGACTCATTTGTGGGCGCACACACAGACACACACACACTCATTGGCTGAAACATCAAAGAGTGTAATTAGACAGCATGAGTGAGGAACAACTGCAATGCAGAGGAGAGTGTTGTAGAGGAAAGAAAAGTAGGTCCATTAGAACACGATTATGTAAAGCTGCAGCCAGGGTTACTTTTGAGGCTATTCAATGAACCTCAGGTGAATCTGAATCTGAGCTTCAGCTGAATGAATAATGGCTCGCATTCTATATATACACTGCTGTTCAAAAGTTTAAGGTCAGTAATTTTTAAAGAAATTAATACTTCAATTCAGCAAGAATGCGGCAAATTAATCAAAACAGTAGAGACATTTGTAATGGTACAAATGATTTCTATTTCAAATAAATGCTGTTCATGTGAACTTTCTATTCTTCAAAGAATCCTGAAAGAAATGTATTTCAGTATCCACAAGAATATTAAAGCAGTTTTAAACATTAATAATAATAAGAAAATTTACTTGAGCACCAAATCGGCATATTAGAATGATTTCTGAAGGATCATGTGACACAGAGACTAGAGTGATGGCTGTTACCATCACAGGAAAAAAATACATAATTATTAATTACATAATTGAATTACAAAACAGTAATTATAAATTGTAATAATATTCCACAATAGTAGTTTTTTTTAACTGTATTTTGATCGAATAAATGCAGCCTTGGTGAGCATAAAAAACAACTTTAAAAAAATATTTTTGAAAAATTACTGAAACCAAACTGTTTCAGTAACTGTAGTGTATATATACCAATCAAATGTTTGGACAGTTTTACATATTAGAATAACACTTAAAGGGATAGTTCACCCAAGAATGAATATTCTGTTATTAATTACTCACACTCATGTCGTTCCAAACCCGTAAGATCTTCATTCATCTTCGGAACACAAATTAAGATATTTTTGATGAAATCCAAGAGGTTTCTGACCCCGCATAGACGGCAATGCAACTGAAACGTTCAAGGCCCAGAAACCTAGTAAGGACATTGTTAAAATAGTCCATATGACATCAGTGGTTCAACCTTAATTTTATGAAGGTATGACAATACATTTTGTACACAAAGAAAACTTAATTATGTCATATGGACTATTTTAACCATGTCCCTACTAGTTTCTGGGCCTTGAAAGTGGTAGGACCCTTGCTGTCTATGGAGGGTCAGAAACCTCTTGGATTTCATCAAAATATCTTAATTAGTGTTCCCAAAGATGAACGAAGGTCTTATGGGTTTGGAACAACATGAGTGTGAGTAATTAATGACAGAATTTTCATTTTTGGGTGAACTACCTCTTTAAGTTATACAAAGAGTTCCCAAGTATGCTGATCACATGTACTCTGTTTTTCTTTCACCATTTGTTCCAACTTACCCATGGAAATAAATAAATAAATGAATAAATAACAAATTAAAAAAGTTTACAGGGGTGGTTGATTGCAATTTCACTTTTTTATCATTAGTTAGTGTGCAATGTTGCTGTTTGAGCATAAACAATATCTGCAAAGTCACAATGCTGAAAGTTCAATGCAAACGGAGATATCGTCTTTTAAAATTCTGGCAGTTTAATGCCTACCAAAACGGCTCGTGGGGACTACAACGAGTTACTTCCCGGGTTTGTGACGTCACAAACCCAAAAATTTACATAAACCCCATCCCCGGGAATATGCAACAAAGAGGGCGAGGCCATGTTGCGCTGCTTTAGAGAAGAGGAAGAGTTGTTGCCATGCCATCAAAGCTAGGGGTGCACGAAAAAATCTATTCATATATGAATCACGATTCTGTCTTCTAACGATTCTAATAGATTCACAACTTTCTAAATCAATGTTCTAAAGCAGCGGTTCTTAATCCTGTTCTTTGCGCATCCGGTTGCTGTGCTGTATTAAAGCTTTAATCAGGATAAAACCGTATATTAAAAGCTAACAGAAGCAGTAGCATTTACAAATAACAGCGTATCTAAATATATGAGACAACAACAAAAAAAAAACATACCATTAAGAGCTGTGCTGGCACAGGTTCTGCGCGATCCTCTTCACTAATATTCTCTGGGTCTCAATCGGGCTCAAATTGATAAGCAATATTGACGACGTCATAGTTTACGATACAACCGGAGCACATGCCGCTGAGGTGAGGGGCGTAACGTTTAGATGCTTACTGGTGTTTAGCCAATCAGCTAACCAATCTGAGCCCATTGCGTATTTCTGAGGGAGGGGCTTCATAAAAACAGGAACTCATCGGAGTGTTGAAATGAGAAGGGACAGAGCGGTGTAGAATAAAGGTAAGTTATGTGAAAAATAATGTGTTTTTTTTTTAAACGAAGCATTAACACATGTTAGACTGCACCCCATAAACACAATCAAGCCTAGAATAAAAAAACAGTCAACCACCCCTTTAAATTTATTCTATAAAAGAAAGTCATATTTGCAATTTATTCAGTGGGCACAATTTATTTTTATAAAAAGGAAAAAAAATTATTCACACTTACATCCTCGGACTCAAATACGTGGCATATCATTTTGTACTGTTTCTTGGCCTCGGGGGCTCCAGGGGTCGTCTCGATGCAGTCCTGTGAGGCGGTGCGTGGCATGCGGCGTCTTGCCATTAGAACCACAATGTTCCCGATGTCAGCAATGTATGAGATGGTACGTAAAGCGTTATCCATCATCGTCTCCTATAAAACCAAGAGAGTCACCACAATTACTTCTTAGCCTTCTGTGGCAAAACCTCCCAACACATTACACCAGACTAGAGTTACGCCCCATTCATATGGGGCATCAGCGTCAACGCCTCTCGTTTACTTTGAATGGAGTGACGTCAAGCGTTGCCGAACTGAATTGTGGGTCCATCGCATGGCTTCAATGGAGTTGCTCGTGGCAGAAGTTGAAAACTTTTCAACTTTTCAAGCACCAACGCAGGCATCAGCCAATCAGATCGCCTTATGCAAATACCCTAGCACAGACGCTACCCAATCCCGTTCATGCAACACCAGAAAAGTAATATGATTGGCTGTTGACACTATGACGGTCGCGTCAGCACCAAGTTCAGTCACGCCCTCCGTCAAACGTTGACGCCGATGCCCCGTGTGAATGGGGCGTTAAGGCTGTGTTTTAATCCCATTGAGCAGCTTAGTTATCATTTCACAGACTTTCTTATCCAAATGGGCTTACATTATATTTTCTTAGGGACAGCCTCCAGATGCAACCTGGGGTTAAGAATGCACAGTGGGTTTCCAGAACGCTCCTACTCATGAATCTCCTTCGGGAAGATCTGTTTCAAGCTACAAGCTTACAGCCTGGGGTTAACCCAGATCTTTAAACAGTAAAGTTAAAGCCATCCTTGCTTAGTAAAGGGAAGATGACCTTGAAATTGCAGTTACTAAAATAACTAAGATGCTCCTCTGATTGTACTACATTCGATATTCCATGAGTCTGAATGAGCAGCACAAGAAACAGCATGTACGGCATGCACTCTATTTCATAAATATATACAAAAAAGGGTAATAAATCATCAGAGAGCTGAAAGAATGAATGATCCAGAGCACAGGAAATTCATGCAGCATTTCGATTCAATGCATACAAAGGTCATGTGTGGGATTTTCATTTTTCATTTTGCTGCAGCTCTTTAAATTATAGGAGCATAATATGTGACATGTTTACTTCAAAGACCCTACGAAGCTCAATCTATCAGTTCCAGGATCATTTTTATAAATAACCCTTTCTTTCAACTCAATGCATATATTTTATATACAACTTCAAGATACGCAGTGCTGAAAAAGCTTCCTCTGCTATTCAATGATAACACCCAGGTTACATTATGAAAAAAACAGTGAAAAGAACAGTGTTTAAGGTAAGGTTATGTTTTAGGCTTTTACTTTTATGTTACTGAAATGCTGAATCTGAGAGGCTTTGTCATTGTCATGACACAAAGAATCCGTTTTGTTTTCAGTTGGCAGTGCACCAGAATCCACACATAGTCATTAGCTATATTTACATGCAGCCAAGTAATCCATTACCAGCCTAGTAATCAATGTAAAGGTGATATGGTTAAACAGAAGCAAGACAGAAAAGATGAATCATA